>JANHGL010004282.1:33745-47083 GCA_024611195.1 Ceyx melanurus | reverse complement strand
CCCCCCCCCCCCCCCGACCGGTTCCATACCCCCCCCCCCCCCCACCCCCCCCCCCCCCCCCCCCGAAGCACTAGATGTTCCAGATGAGACAGAAAACTCCAATGAACAGGAATTCCTTGTTCTTCAGTCTCTATTCTTAAACCAGATTGTCCCAAGCTCACATCCACTTGCTGCTTTAGGAACCAATGGAGAATTCATGTGTGAAAGCTGCCCTGGCTGTGAGGGCTGGATGGACTCTTAGAAGGCTGTTTCTATCACTCTTACCATTATGACATCATTCTACCCCAGCTAAGGACCATGCCTTGAAACACTGAAGACTTCACATGCAGCAAGACTGTGAGAGGGAACCTACAAACATTGCAATTGTAAGGCAGAAAAATTGTTCCTTTACAACTTTTATATCCAAGATGTTATTTAATAAAAAAACCCATAAACATGTAAGGCACATTAAAGGGTTATTTGCTTAAAGGGGCATAGTTTAATGGATACATAAAGTGATACTGTAATATCGTATCACCTATGGAATATATTTTTATTCCCCTAGGAATCTGCTTGGAGAACAGTCAAATCATAAGTCATTCTCCACATTCCCACACAAGTGCTTTTCACATCTGATCACCTTAATAAGAAAGCTGAGAAGGTATGTATTAATATCTAATATCTATATAAACAAAATAAAAACATGGACTTACAAGCAGATTGTCCTTGAAAGTAAGATTAAAAAAGGGAGAGTTTAGTAGAGCACTGTACATTAAATTATATTTAAATTCTGCCTAGTAGTAATTCAGGAACCATTGCCGATCAATAGATACTCTATACATTAGAGATAAATATAGTTTTTCACTGGCTATGGGTACATCAGCTTCTTGTTTTGCATAGTAATATCTGATAGCCATATATTAATTCTTTAAAATATTTTTTCAGAAAGTGCAGTCTTTAGCAGCTCAGGACCCACTAGCAGTGAGTTAAATAACCACCACAGGAGTTTTGTAGTGAACACTGCCAAGATTGATGCCTGGAAAGCAGGAAATCCTAGAAGCTGTGTTTGAACATTACAGTGACCCCTGGCAGAATTAGACATCTGAGAAATACAGGATTTTGGGTTTGTAATTTTAACCTGAAGACCAGAGTAAACAAAAGCAGGCCAGATACTTATGGTAGATAGCTGAGGATGTAAGCATTCACACAGATCTCCACTTACCATCACTGGAGACACCAGAAAGACTCCTCTTAAAGAGTCATGCAAGAAACAAGGCTTACTCTAGAGAAACTCCAGGTAACAAGTTCATCTTTTCTGATCAAGAAGTTACAAAAAACCCCTAATAGCTACTAGTTCAATTTAGGCAAGAAAGTAGTTCTGGCAGCAGGGCAAATGGATACCAGCAAAGAACATGTGTGTGACAATTGCAATGCAGTATATACATTGTGGAACACAGAATTAAAAACAGAAGGAAAGATGTCTGGACGTAAGACAGGAGTAAAAGTGACAAAGGAAATCTACCACTTCATGGCCTCTATTGGAGTCCCTGCAGAATGAAATGCCAAACTTGACAAGAAAACGTGCCACTGAACTCAGAAACTTTCATCAGTCAGTAAATACTGATATTGATTATTGAGCTGCATTGACCCAAAACCACCCATTATTGAAGTAATTGATCACTACCAATATATCTGCCCTATTACATCAAAGAAGATAACAAGTTGAGATGAAAGGGTGTGATAATAAGCATCTGCTTGGTGACACTTAGAAAAAAAAGCATATTCAGGTAATAGTTTTTGTGGTCCTGACTTTGCCTTCAGAAGTGATGATTCAGTTGGGTCACTACCAATGAGAAAGTATCATGAGAAGTCCCTGTTATGTGGATCCACACAGCTACAACCCACACATTTGAGAGGAAAATGTTATGATACAGAGGTAAGGCCATGTCAAGCCAAGCAAGCAGTGATAAACACACACTCTGAGTAGGGGATGCTCTCCCAGTAAAGAGACAGACAGCTGTGGAAAAGCAGAGTGGGTGTATTATCTTGTGACAACTTATCTCTGTCTCTCACTGAGGCCCCAGGGTAGACAGCACAACTAAGCACCAGATGAGAGAGTCAAGAGCAGTTCAAAGCTGGTGGTGTTTCCAAGATCTGTGGTTTGCTGAATGGAGAGAGTTGCTTGCTGCCTGTCAGGGGTGGACCCCTTCCTGGGAGGTAATTGTGTCTTCTGAGTGAAGAGGAACCCCTCTTAACAGGTTTAAAAGCAGATGCTAGATGAGCATTAAATATGGAAATATGCCTGCTGTGAGTTAGGGAACATAGCTCTTAGTCTCACACAAAGAACCTCTTAGGACTGTCCATGAAACATTGTGACACCCACAGCGATAGAAGAAGACCTTACATCTTGTCTAAATTTGCTGTTTAAAACCCACTCAGGGAAGAAGTTGGAACAGGGTCATTTCCTTCCTGGAAAGGTACAAGCTGTCCCACAACCCCAGGACCATCTAAAGCACTCCCTGACTTTCAAAGGAGTAATAGCCAAGGGCAGTATCTCAGTACAAATGCACACAAACGGATCTGTAGCCTTAAAATTTGTTGCAGACAACTATCTGCTCTTCTTCAGCATGTAATGCAGAGATGGGAAGAGGGAGACACATTCCACTGATGGTCGTGGTTATATTCTGAAAAACAACTGATGTGAAGTAATGTAAAAAGATGAAAATGTCAAATTGTCCATGATTGCCAATAGGCGTGCAACACATGTTCTGTAAAGTGCTTGAGTAACAGGAAAAGAGAGGACATTACACTATCATCAGGAAATAGGAGATAATGAAATAGATGCCAAATAAAGAATGCAAGTTGCAGCCTAATAAAATAGTTCCTCTTTTCCACCTTTTCCTTTTTTCTTTTCTGATTCCAAAACATAGGGTTTTGTCCAGTACACCAACTCCTTTTTCATTGGCTCTAAAAGAAAAATTAATCCAACGAATATACTAGTGACATCTATTCTTCTAAAATATAAATGACACATAAATTTTGCCTATTTGACATCCTATAGCTGCTAAAGATTCCTTGAGCCGGAAGTGGGTACTACCCAAACCAGTGGAGCCTAATTTGTATACAAAATCACAAATGTTCCTTTAATTCTAAGAGAAATCATCAAAGTTTTTTCAGCTAATAACACTTTTACCCAATTCCTCCCTTAGCTTTTCTTCTGTGACCAGAATCAATTTCCCATTGGAAAATTAAGATGATGCACACTCCTTCCTCACAGAAGGAATCTCATCTACCTGAGAAAAAGAATTTCTTTCTGAAAAGCACATGCTAAGTTATGTAGAAGTTGTTTTAATAGTTGTTAGTGGTCACAGTTAGACATCTAACTCAACTTACTGTCTACAGGGAGACTAAATTGAAGGCCCCATTCAAAGCTGTGTTAGCTTTCCCCTGTAATTTCACTGTTTAATGTCTTTAATTCAAACTCCTTTTTTAAAAAAAATCGTCATACCACTAATTTCCCCCTAAGGTAGAGGTCCCATTTGTCTTTAATCTTCCAAGGCTGAGAGGTGCTCAGAGCAGACTCCTTCTTTGGAATTGTTTGTGAAGCATTCAGCCCTTCAGACTAGGAGATCTCAATGCAAATAAGAATCAATCATTAGTGCAGGAAGAATCTCAATTAAAATAAAACCTTATTCTGTTGAAATAACCAACAAAACCCAAACAAAGAAAATCTGTCAAAAAAAAACCCCAACCAACCAAACAAAAAAACCCAAACAACATTCACTTGAAATATGTCTTTCTCCATTACTGGATATCAACCTCAGGGGAGGAAAGTTCTCAGAGAAATACTGTCTAGTCAACTATATAGATTATAACAATAACGCCCATTGTAAATAACGGATTAACCCAGACATGGCAAAGTTCTCAGCCAAGGGAACTTTCCTATCACATATAACTACTGGAATATATGACTCTTTCTATGTCATTCCTCAACAACCCATAGGGAGAGTGTCCCAGCACACACTCTGCCAGCTCACAAAGGGGAGCTGCAAGCATAGTCACAATTTCCTCTAACTCAAGTCTTTCAGTCCCACCTTTCTTCTGCAACTTCATTCATACAGCTCAAGCTTTTCATTTAAAGCAAAATACTCATTCCACCTCCACACAAGTATTAGCAACACTTATTTTTACACCACCTCTTTGCCTTGCACTCCCACTAACAGGTTTGATGGATATGACAGCTGAAGCTGACCCATCTCTTCCCAGTGCCTCCAGCTTCAGGATACACTAGCTCACTCCCACACGGCTCATTTCCTCCCTCATCTTGGTTTCAGCACCTCCCACTGACCTTGGCAGGAGAGAACAAAGTCTTGACTATATATAGTAAGGTGCTCAAACATTTGTCACATAATCTGGATGGAGAGCAAGTGAGAGAAGAGAATGTTGAGCATTGCACCCTGATAGGTAGAGAGCACTATCAGACTTGTCTTAGAAAGAGTTGTTTTTCCTAGGCATCAACAGTTTTAGTGAAGGTACTTTGCAGTTTACTCTCATTTACTGAGCAGTCCTTAAACTTGAACAATTATGTACCTCTGAATTTTCTTTTGCTTATGAATATGCTGTTTTGTTATCTCCAAAGAGAAATGGAGAAAAATTACATATTGCTCTAAATTTGAAGTTGCTTTTCAGATCATATCTTAAACATCATTTAACAAATGAACAAAGCAACATTCATCAGTCCCATATTTTGCCCATAGATATTGTGGCTGCCCCCTCCCTGGAGGTGTCCAAGGCCAAGCTAAAGATTCCTTGAGCTGGCAAAATATGATGGTGACAGCTCTCTCAGCCCCAAAGTGCTCCCACTGAAGCAGAGTTCTGCACTAACTTCACTGAATCTTTTCCCAGTCTAAGAGTCCTCCTCTCAGCATTACACAAGGACCTTTATCCCTCCTATTCCATACTTGCAGCCTTACATGAAGCAAAACTGAGGAAGAAGGAGCCCTAGCCTGGATTTTGAGAATACCATGCTACTGGTCTTTTGTAGCTTAAGAGTACACCCTTGTCTATGAATGCAACTCTTTCATGAGTAGAAAGCAAAATCCTATCCAGTGACATGCAGACCAGAGACATTTGGGCACAGACCTTCTCTGAAGCACAGATACAGTACATATATGAGCACATTGGCAGTATCACCTCAGGAGCTGTGTGAAAAAGACAGGGCAATACATGGATTATGAACACTCCTTTAAAATCCAACTCTTCAGCTGTTGACTGCAATAACATTCTGGCTTCTCTAGGAACAAACACAAGACATTATAATAGCACTCTGGGTGAAAAATAGACCTTAAAAAAAAAAAAAGAAAAAGAAAAAGAAACAGAAATAATTATCAGCTGCCCTCTTATAAGATGATCTTATCAGGGTTGAGTCAAACCAACTATAAACTAATCTCCAGGAAACACCCCCCCTCCCCATTACTCCTACTCTGGAAATTGTTTGTGAGCAACACCTCATTTTTGCCTGTGTGTCACAGTGTTCCCTACCGAAAGATTAGGGAAAGCAAAACTCAACAGTGAGGAATCAGCCAAAGAAGCTCAATAGGGTGAGGTGCATTCTGAATTACCATGATTATTCTTCAAGTAGATATTTCTCCAGCAAGATAAAACTGGATTCTCCATCCAGATGCATCCCTTGTCGTTGCTTGTAAAACACAGAGGGAGCTAGGACAGCTTTTGGTTTCTCCAAAGAGAATCCACAGGAATTATCTACCACCAAGATGTCAGCCTTCTCCTGCTCCCACAGCAGCTTTACTGCCTCCTGTGCTGGATTAACTACCAGATATAGTGGGAATTTACATTCTAGGGACATGGGGAGGAAGCATCTTCAGGAGAAAGCAGAGGCAGAAGATTTTCAAATAAAGAGATATTGTAAAGACCAGGCAGCAGACCAGTAGAGGAGGAAATACTCTGTACCTTTAGGCCTTTGTATGATAAAAACAGCATGCAGAAGTCACATGGCTGCAATTAACTTTTTACCAAGGCACAGACCAAAATATATAACAGGCTTTAGCTGATATTTAAAGTGATTCCTGGCATCTAGAAGAATTAAAAGCATCATAAGAACCACAACAGACTAATGTATTTAAAGATAAAATATGGAAATGCTGCATGATGGACAAAGAAGGAAAAAAACCCAAGGGAGATTTGCAATAGGAAGAAAAGACCAAGGACATGATGGAATAAGAGTTACCTTCAGGCCAGATTAAATAAATCATTACTTAATAATTTTTCTCTAAATAAGTTATGGAAAGAGGACACTGATGTGACCTCCAAATCAACCTTTCCACTCCTCTTGATTAAGTCACTATGCTACAGGTGTAATAGTAAATTATTATTTCTGTGTCTCTCCTGAGCACATGGAGGAGGACTACGATTCCCCATTGTCTTGTCTCTTAATAGACCTCATGAAGGTCACATGCAGGAGAGTGTGCACACTGCTACATCTGTGTGGCCAAATACCCAAGTGTGAAATACTTCCAGTGGACAGTCATCTGCTTATATATTTCCCATAGTGGATTAGGTGATTATATACTGTATCATGTGGCTTTGCAATATCATACACTGATACTATTATAATTATATATCCTATGCATACTCATGGGAAAGTATGCATTTTTAAATTTTGGATTAAAATCCTACTCCAATGAAATTGCTGTCCAAGTTCCTTCCAATTTCAGTAGATTCTTTTTTTCTGCAATATTTTGTGGTATTTCTCATTTTTAGCTAGTACAAGTCTTCAGGAATGTGCAATACAGACAAATTTTAAGTGTTGTGATCCAAAGTGAGATCTTGGGGCCATGTGGAAAGAAATGTCAATTCACAAAGTAGATCTGCCTATAGTGTTAAGCCTCACTAGATGTGTGAATTTGGGCAAATATCTGCTTTTTTCTTTAGTTTCCCTAAAACTAATATTGGATATTATTGATGGAAAGTACTGTAAGTAGACCAAGGAGCTATTATTGCTCCATACTAATTAACCCTTCAGGGAACCATAAGCAAAAAGCATAAAAAGTGACCTAGCTTCTCATCTCTTAAGTGGCTGGACTCTAAGCACTTTGACAGGGCAATGCAGGAAAGTTTTGGGCTAGGTTCAGAAGAGGTACTGGGGCACATTAATACAGCATGTATGTGCTGCTGGTATCCATTCTACTCAACAGCTGCCTAATCCTCTGAGTACTCTTGTTTATTCCAGACAAATCTCTGACCTGTCTCTAACTGCCTTCTCTCTTTGTCTCTAATGGTTTATCAGGACAACATTCAAAGTTTGATCAATCCTCTTCAAATTAAGAACTTCCTCATCACTCTACAAGATACCAAGTATCTAGAGCTGGAGAAGAACAATCATCTCTCTTGTTACCAGTGACCAGATTTGTTACTGAAAGTAATCTGTAATTCCCAATATGGACCAAGAAGCTTTGGAGAGTGCAGAATTTGCCATCCCAAAAGCCATTTTTGGCCTTTCTTTGTTCATTATTGCTACTGATAGTAATGTCTAAATTTTTCTGGAGAAAAAGAGTGACACTTTTTGATTGTTTTGCCATCAGTAGGAAATCAGTAAATGAGTCAGCATCTTCTTGTAAAACAGTAGTAACTTCAGTGTGCTGAATCACAGTTCAAAGGTGCTCTAAGGTTCTCTTATCTGCACAGGCAACACATTTTCTGTTAGCTTCAGCAGGGAGGCTATTATTATGAGGCTGAAAAAATGGTTTTGTGGTATCATGTCTTGTTCTGAGATCAGCATTTAACTGTTTCAGTTCACTGCATATGCACCTTCGCATGAGAGTCCTAATTCATTTTTCAAAGTGATGGTTACAATCTTCCTGAGGAAAACGTACAGCCCACCCAAACTGCTAAGTCCATGTTGTCACAGTCTTGGTTAATGAGTGTGGGCAGGGAAAGATAATGAAAAAAAAAAAAAAAAAGAAAATGTGAAAAAGAAACTGAATGTTTAGTTTAGATTAAAAAAAAAAAATAATATTTTTTTATGTTATTTGTCTATGAAGCATTGTTTCCTCTGGAATGAAATACCCTGTTCTTCACATGTCCCACTTCCACAAAACCCCAGCCCCCTATATGCCATCTTGACCTTCCTGTGTGCCCCTCTGTCACTCTATCCCCCCTGCTCTCTTCCCTCATCCCTTGCACACTTAGCTGAGGGAGAGGCTGTGTGCTCAGGGGTTGCCTCTGGGTGACACATATCAGTAGCCCAGTGATACGCAAACACCAGTTGGTCACCTGCCCTCTGCCATTAGGCTAAGCAGGGGTCGACATCCCTCTGCTTTCACTCATTTCAAGCTCTTTTCTCCATAAAGGCACAAATTCTCTAGAAAAGTTGACAGGAACTTGATATACTTGCACTTCCTACATCACATCAAATTTATCTGTAAGTCATCAACCAATTTACCTGCTATCCAAGAGGATGTAAAAAAACACAGCCCCATAACTGTCACATCCTTAAGAATGAGGTCAAGAAGAAAAAAAAAATCAACTATAAACTCTCTGCAGATGAGGAACATGGTAAACATAGAGTACTGGGCAAGTGAGATTCCAGTTCAGCAAATGTGATAACATTAAATAGGCTAAATGTGTAATTTCAAGTCTTTCTCCATTTCCTTGCTTTTTTCTGACAACACAGGGTCATCACAGATCTAAGGGAACCAAGAAGAATAAGAGCATAAGCTGTTTTTCTCTCCCTTTCAACAAACTGTCCTGTTTCAGTTGAAAACAAATCCTGTTTTTTTCACCCTATGGTGGGACTTCATTATATTACAACTTGTTCTTTCCAAGCCAAACCCTCTTTGTGTTGAAACCACTGGCAGGACTGATTTCACTGGGACCAAGAGGTTCCTTCATCCATGCTGCCAAGTGAGTTCAGAGTTAGGGTTGTGAAGTCATTCTCAACACCAGGGCTCATTTCCAAACTCATGAAATCAATCCCGTACAATTTTCCCACCAACCTCATGTGTGGAAAGGACAAATATGTATTTCCCTGTAGAGGCAGAATCATTCAACCACTCTATCTACTTTTAAGGTATAAGAAAGTTTTCACTTTAGCATTCATTCCATAGTCCAGTACTTTGGTATTAATCATTTGTTGCTTGTTTTTAACTTGGGGATTACTTAGGTAAAATCTTTCCTTCATATCCTCAAAGGAAACCGGAATAAATGATTGCCAAACGCCACATTTCCCATTGGGAAACAGCATTCTCAACCATCTGAACACTTGGTGTACCACTGAACAGCAAAGCTGTGCTACAGATAGTATTTATAGTACATTTTATGAGACCAAAAGTTGTCAGTTAAACCACGAGAAACTAATAAATGGGCCTAGTGTCATTTGAGTTGTCAACAGGATATAAGCTCATGTAAGGGGAACACCTACATTTTGTAGGCTTCATTTGCACAAATAAATGGCTGATAGTCGTACTTGACTTTGTAGGAATGTTTTGAGTAAGGAATATAGTAATTTCCTCTATTGCAACAATAATGATTATCAGATCACTAAAAGACACTAATTATATAGGCATGCCTAATTCTTGAATATGATGATGGACAATAACCTCTATTTTACAGAGTTCTCATATACAGTAGTTTTGTTTGATTATACTTTGAGTTATCATTAATACTTATCCATATGATGAAAAAGCTCAAATTTTCTGTTATGAAGGATCTCATCAGCCCCTCTAGGAATTTCCAGGGCATGTCTGAATTTGCCGATGGAGATAAAGCCCCTCTAGCACAGACAGACCTAACCAAGACAGCTTCAGCCTAGCAGAGCTGCAACAGCATAGACTCCAGCGCAGGCTTGCTCTGGCTGCTCCTGGGACTCCAGGCAGATCTGAACAGTCCACATCAAATGACATTTTGATGACTTGGTTACAGTGGCATTGGGTACTTGAACTCAGCTGAATCAAGGAACAGCTAGAGCTGTGATCCCACACAGCACATCCAAAGTGTAGCACACAGAGCCAGAAGAGCTTGCTCTGGGTTCAACTGATTCTGCTAGTAAGAAGAAATTTCCTTCATAAAAGCAATTCTATGACCATGGCTCCTCTTTCACTGAAGAGAAAGCACAACAGAGAATTCTTTGATGCTCCACTCCAACCTGGGATTTCTCTGATGTGAAGGGAACAGCTGAGTTGCAGGCTTTCTTTGACACTCTGGTGTGGAGGAATGCAAACCTGCTCAGTCCTGAGTGTTATCCCTTCCTGCATCCCATGTAAAGGCAAGGTGCCTAACAAAACAGCTTCACGGGAAGCCTTGCCATCTTAGGTCACCTGTGAAGCTGGGTGGCCCTACGCATTTGTGCTTTGCATAAATATGTAACTTTTTCATAGTCAAATGAACACAAACGAGTTGTTGTGAAATAGTTTTTTTTTCTTTTACATTCCCCTTTGATTGTCTCTGCTCTAGAATGAAACACAGATGCCCTTACAGTAGTCATCTTGAAACTAGAAATATTCATTACTAGATACAAATGAATGATATTTAAAACGGCATGCTACTCCTTCTGGTGTACCTAACTGGAATGAGTCATTATCAGGGACATTTATCCTACATCTGTAGTCTAGTTTTCATTTGAAAGCTGCCAGGAAGGAATCAGGATCTCTCAAAAAACACCCTACACCAGAAAGTACTGCTGTGGCCATATGGAGAACTGAGACATGCAGACAAAAGACACTGATATTAACTTTTAAATCTGGCAGAGCTTACTGCTCTGACTTGGGCACTCAAAATCCCTACACAACACGTTCAGAGAATGCACATGCTCAAGCACAGGACCCCACAAGTATCAGCAGTTGCCTAGAGCATGGAAAAAAATTTCCAAGGAAGAGAGTGCAGCTACAGTCCCACCTGGGAGAGCTGGAGGCATTTTTCCTACAAGGACAAATCTGTCCTCGTTTCCTGAGAATACAATACCTACTGTGAATTAGGGATCTAAGATGAGTATCCCCACAGAAGGTAAAAAACTTTTAACTAAAGGCTTACAGTACCCTTTCAGAAGGTGGAAGTTTTTTTCATCTATGAGGAGTTGAACCTGTTTCTCTGGTGAAATCCCTTACTGATCAGACCATAGCTCTGTATCTAAAACTGTCTTATATTTCTGGGTATAGAAGATGTCTCCCCAGCTTGAAGACACTGTCTCCAAGCTGGGGAAATATCTCAATAGCTATATATAAAATGATTAAATATTTATTAGAAACTTTCTTAAGCTCTAAACTATCAGCTTAAGTTCATACAAGAAACCTTTCTGTGTGCTTTTAGGCATCTGCAATCTGAACACTATAACAATTCATTTTCATGTCTTCACTTGAATGACATTTCTTTGAAAATAAGACATCTAAGAACAGATAACTAGGATATCAAAAAGCTTAAGGAAGGGGAAGAAAGTGAATGTAAGCATGAGTGGATTCTCATATAAAAGGTAAGTGGGAGAGATAGGAAGTAAGAATTTTAGCACATTCTTTTTTCGTTTATTTGGCTACAAATATTATTTACCTTAAAAATAACTGAGTTTGACACAGAAGAACTATCCTAAGCAGTTACCTATCTATTCTCCAGCACATAGCTACCAATCCACTAGTTTGATGCTTTTTTGCCTACTTGGTATCAAAACACATAATTTATGTGCCCAGCACATAGCAGACTCACTGTTCCAGGGATTTCACTGCCTGAATTCTGTGACTCCAGTGAGAAACTAGCTGGGCAGTCTTCTTTATCAGTGGGTATCACAATGTTATTATAACTTTGGCTCTGATTTCAATGCATACATGGTTCAAGTGCCCAATCTACCTAACAGCAAATGGGTCTGTTCCAAACCCACTGGAGTTACAGAATCACAGAATGATAAGGAATCTCTGGAGATCATCTTGTCCAGCCCCTCTGCTAAAGTAGGTTCACGGGTCATGTTGCACAAGTATGTATCCTGGTGGCTTTTGAAAGCCTTCAGTGAAGGAGACTTCACAACCTCTCTGTGCAGCCTGTTCCAGTGCTCTGTCACCCTCCCAATAAATAATTTTTTGCCTTCTGTTTAAGGTGGAACTTCCCATGTACTAGTTTGCACCCATTGACCCTTTCCCCTTGAGCACCACTGAAAAGAGACTGGCCTCATCCTCTTGACACCCACCCTTTAGATATTTCTAAGCATTGGTAAGATCCTCTCTCAGTCTTCTCCAGGCTAAACAGATCCAGGTCTTTCAGCCTTTCCTTCTAAGAGAGATTCTCCAGTCCCTTCATTATCCTTGTAGACCTCTCCATCTCTCTCCATCATTTATCAGCAATCCTGGTCAACTGGGGAGGTCCCGGATGACTGGAGACTTGCCAATGTGACACCCATTTATAAGAAGGGCAGGAAGGATGATCCAGGGAACTACAGGCCTGTCAGCCTGACCTTGGTCCCGGGAAAGGTCATGGAACAGTCCATCTTGGGGGTGATCACATGGCAAGTGAAGGACAATGGGGACATCAGGATCAGCCAACATGGGTTCATGAAGGGAAAGTCCTGTTTAACCAACCTGATCTCCTTCTATGATCAGGTGACCCGCCTAGTGGATGAGGGCAAGGTGGTGGATGTTGTCTACCTGGACTTCAGTAAGGCATTTGACACTGTTTCCCACAGCATTCTGCTGGAGAAGGTGACAGCTCATGGCATAGATAGGAGGACTCTTTGCTGGGTTAGAAACTGGCTGGGTGGCTGAGCCCAGAGGGTGGTGGTGAATGGAGTAAAGTCCAGTTGGTGACCAGTCACAAGCGGTGTCCCTTAGGGCTCAGTTTTTGGACCAGTCTTGTTTAATATCTTCATCAATGACGTGGATGAGGGAAGCAAATGTACGTGCAGTAAATTTACAGATGACACAAAATTAAGCACAAGTGTTGATCTTCTTGAGGGTAGGAAGGCTTGCAGTGGGATCTGGACAGGCTGGAGCAATGGGCTGAGGCCAATGGTATGAGGTTTAACAAAGCCAGGTGCCAGGTCATGCACTTCGGTCACAACAACCCATAGCAACGCTACAGGCTTGAGAAAGTGGCTGGAAAGCTGCCTGGCGGAAAAGGACCTGGGGGTGTTGGTCGATAGCCGTCTGAACATGAGCCAGCAGTGTGCCCAGGTAGTCAAGAAGGCCAACAGCATCCTGACCTGTATCAGAAATGGTGTGACCAGCAGAAGTAGGGAGATGATTGTGCCCCTGTACTCGGCACTTGTGAGACCGCACCTTGAGTACTGTGCCCAGTTTTGGTCACCACAGTACAAGAAGGACATTGAGGTGCTGGAGCGGGTGCAGAGAAGGGCAACAAAGCTGGTGA
>JANHGL010004282.1:12982-33645 GCA_024611195.1 Ceyx melanurus | reverse complement strand
CCTGGAGGTGTTTAAAGAACTAATAGATGCAGCACTTGAGGATATGGTGTAGTGGTTAGAGAAATGCTAGGACAAAGTTTGGACTTGATGACCCTGGAGGTTCTTTCCAACCATAATGATTCTGTGATTCTGTGACCTCTCTCTGATAGTTCCCTGTCTCTCTTGAATTGAGGAGCCCAGAACTGGACACAGTACTGCAGATGTAGCCTCACTAGGGCAGTGTGGCAGGGAAGAAGAACCTTCTTCAAGGTTTTTTATCACCAGCAAACTCACTGAGGGTGCTCTCTGTCCCTTCATCCAGGTCATTCATGAATACGTTGAACAAGACTGGACGCACTACTGTCCCCTGGAGAACATCACTAACTACAGGCATCCAACTGGACTCTGTATTGCTGATCACAGCCCTCTGAGCTCTTGCATTCAGCCAGTTCTCAATCCATCTGTCTGTCCACATATCTAACCCACTAAGTCAGCAACAGTTTTTCTGCTGGTTGGCCGTATCACACTTAAATTGAGTTCTAACACAAATAAATAAAAATATTTAACAAGGTATGCTAAGAAAGGACCAATGTCTCTTGAGGCTTTTATATCATAATTTTAAAGTCATGTCTTTGGAAGAAGGGGTAAGGCTTTAGGGTACAAAAATGTAAGCCTTACATCCAATTATTAATAATACAGTTTATCTAAACAATTTTTTTTCAAGCTCCTGACAACAGGGTGTGCCTGGAAGAAAAGGCTACTCAGTCCCTAATAGCCTTTGTTTTGATTAATGAAAAAGAATATTTAAAAATAGCAAGGTGATAATCAAATAACCTACTGCTTATAAGTTGGCAGAGTTCAGAACAGTAAGCACACATGACTATAGATTTTCATACCAAACATTATAGACTTTATTGGGACAGATGCAGAACCTCTTCTAGTTTTAGTTCCTAGATGTATGTTATTCTTTTCCTCCATTTCTTGAAACTAATATCCAAAGTAGGAAACAAGACAAAACCCCAAACCAGTTCCTGTGCCTAGCTTCATGCCATGGCAGACATCTTTGTGAGGTCAGGGGTTTGAAGGATTTTTTTTCTGTTTTGGTTTAGGGTGTGGGGAGACTGAATTTAAAATTTTTCAGCAGTGATATCTCTAAATAATGTGTGTGGGATTTTCAGGTGGTCAGTACTTACCCAACTCTGCACTCAATGTTTATCAATTCAGCAACAGCAAAGTTCTCCATAGCTTTTCTTATCTTTTCTGCAAACCAAAGATGACTATCTACACATAGATATCTATAAAGCCATGGGAATTTTGTCTTTGCCTTTAGGAGAAAAAAAAAATTACCTAATACCCCCATACACATTTCCTACTTGTTTACACACCCAGGCACCTGCTTCTCTCCTTTGGCAGATATTTATGCTCTGCCCCTTAAGTGCACCTTTACACCTCTTCCCTGTACTATTCTCCTGCTGTCACCAACCATTTAATCCTCATCTCCACTTTTTCCTCCAGTCATTGTATTTTCCAACCACTTCTCCCTCTTTATTGAAGTTGTCAAGGTTCACTGCCTTCATTGCAATCTTTTCCACACCACCCGTGTGCTCATTTCCTGTTCTTCCCCAAACCTCCATCTTTTCTTACTGCTTCTCCCTTGAGTAGGGAATTTTCAGACCAGTAATTATGACTCGGGGATGAAGGCTGTGTCAAATGTGGGCCACTCTGAGGTTTTTTCCTGGAGCAAGTGTATGGTATGGGAAGGCTTGTCAGCCTGGCTGTGGTGATAATGCCATGGAGGAAACAGCAACTGGTCCCAGTCTTGAACTTCCCCAGCACTTGGGAAAGATCCCTTCCCTGAGGTGACCCTGCAGCCTCATTGGTTGTGCTCTGTGTGTTCTGCTTGCATGGTATATATGCTCTATGTTAGAAACAGTGCTTTCTTATGGAAAATTAAGAGTTTTAGAGAGATGCAGTAAATGAACCTAATTGTAAATCCTATGGATTTCTCCTGCAGTAATCAAATGCCTGAAACTAAATATAAGTTAATCATCTTATTTAGTTGGGATCTCAACAACTCCTTCATGGTTCTATCATTTCTGAAACATTATAAGCAATTTTTATTTGTGAATAGGACTAAAGAGGCTTTCCTGACTGATGGAGTAGAGGTAGAATGGGCTGATAACAAAGGAGCTATTAAAACATCATTGGAAAAAGCTCTATAGTTCATGCATTGGCTCAGTTAATCTCTATAGATTTTTTACTGCTGTTGCTGGAAGGCTGGTGTTGGAGGAGAGAGAAAGAATGCAACCTTCTTTTTTGTACTTCATGGATCCTTAACCCTTATTTAAAGATGACTTTGGATTTCAAACCAAATAACTGTTCTTGTAATTATATCAAACAGTTAAAAAAAGTGCTAGTTAATGATGTTCAACATAAGTAATCATGTTAAATAGTGAAATTTAATTTCTTAAAAACTTAAATCCTCATATCTTTTGGAATGCATTGTACTGTAGGATGTCTGAGTAAATTAAATTCTCCCCTGCACACTAAAGCATCAATTTCCTTATGGTAATTATCTGCTAGATTGGATCTGTCAGTAGCAGGGAAGCATGCCTGACATTATACCCTTTTTACAAAAAATGATTACAAAAAATTAAGACGAATGAGTAAAATTAAGGCTGCGGCTGGTAAGCCTATATAAAGCTCTCATAGATCACTTTACATAAGCTACTATTGTACTGGATACTAAGCTTTTAATGACTAGTTGCATAATGAGGTGGAGGCCATTAAAGAACAGCAGAGGTAACCGATCACAGAGATAAGAGCTAAAAAATGATTTTCAGCCAACTAGAAGCAATTTATTATACACAAAAACACAGCTCTAACTGAAATGTCTGGATAGATGAGGAACCTTTGAAAGTTGACAGGATTTCCTTCTTGGGAAAGTTTCACAAAAATGATGGGAACCTGTCTCTGTCACATTAGATTCTTTTTCTCTACTATTCAGTACTCCATAATTGGGGTGGTGGGTTGTTTTGTTGTTGTGGTTGGGTTTTTTTTTAATACAGCTGGACTGTAGAACTGCATTGCATTAGCCTGCTTGAAAGGTAAATTAGAGTGAAGAGCAGATTCAGAAGGAAATTCACAGCACACTGCCAGTGAGCAGTGTATGGAAGCAGGTTAGTTATTGCAAGTCAATTGATATCCTGTCCTGGAATGAAAAATAGCATCCAGGCTACAGAACTGCCTCTTGGGAAGCGGGTTTAGAGTTGCAAGGTAACATATGGCTCCCAGGGCCATGCAAAAATGAATATGTAAGTAAATTCTCTTATAATGAGCAGTCACTTGAGGCCAAAACAGAAAAAAGCTTAAGTGCCTTTAAGGGAGCACAGGGTCAAACTGATGTATCCTCATTCCATAGAGGAAACCACATCCCTCTAGACCACGGGAATGTGGGAAAGTGCCTAAGGAGAGGCAGGAACTGCAGGCACAGGTGAAAACCTGCAGATGGACTACTGAAACAGTCAGGTCTGTCGCCACTTTAACTCAGACAATGGGAGATACACAAATATGTATTCCCATACATATATATACACACATACTAGTGTATTTCTGTGTCTATTGTTTATAGAGTTATATAGTCTTTACAACAACAAAGTCTACAAGAGAATTTCTAATCAGGAACAACCTGGGGAAAATACTTTCTTTTCTTTCCTCCCTCTTTCCCACATCTCTGTCTCAATTAAGTCTCCTGGCTTAGAGGTTCCAACAAGGCCAGATAAACCATAGACTGCTTGGAGATAGGGGAGCTTACGACTGACAAATTGATGAGTGGCTATGGAGTGAGGCTGGAGCACATAATTTAAGGACTAGGGAACCTGGGTTACTGTAGCCCAAAGAAAATGAGTCAGATGGGAGGGTGTAACTGAAGTCCTCAACTAACCAAAGGAAGGTTACAGAAGAGCCAGAACCAGATATTTCTGTGAGGTGACATGAGGCAATGGTCACAAACTGTAACAAAGACAAGGAAAAGATGCTTACAGGAAGAGTTGGGAAGCACAGGAATGTGCTGCCCAGAGAGGTTGTGGATTCTCCATTCTTGGAGAGTTTTTTTCAATCCATATTGGGCAAAGTCCGGAGCAACATGCTTTGCCTTCACCACTGACCTCATTTTGAACAAGGGCTTTATATAGATGATCTCCAGAGCTCCACTCCAAACTCCATTTTTTCTAGGACTTTTCTAGGATTCTTTTCTAAGGCTTACGGCCATCTTATTTATGTTGCAGTTATGAATCCTATCCATAGCTCTTCTTCCCAAGGACATATCCTAATTCACAGGGGACAGGTTGCTTGAGGAAACTGTTTCT
Organism: Ceyx melanurus; assembly: GCA_024611195.1. Taxonomy (NCBI): domain Eukaryota; kingdom Metazoa; phylum Chordata; class Aves; order Coraciiformes; family Alcedinidae; genus Ceyx; species Ceyx melanurus. The sequence continues at coordinate 29,299 of JANHGL010004282.1, read as the reverse complement.
TTATTGTTATTATTAGTTTCTGGAACTTGATACGTGTTATGTATCCACTACGCCAAGTAATTCTGTGCAAACTCTGAGCAAATTTCTGCTGCTGAATCTATGTGAGCAAATTAAACACCACTGGGGACTGTTCCTGGCTGCATGAGTGGACCAGCTATACAATTAGATTTTTAGCATGGCGTCTAGTGTATTTTTGGTTCATGGTGAACAACATTCTTCTCCACCCAGTCAAAAACATCTCAGACATAAATCTGGAAGTTGAAAGTTTACAAATTCTTCTTACATGTGGCATCCTTGTTTTGGAGTATCATTGAGATAACAGTACAGATACTGGCATTCCTTGACCCAGGTGCCATCAAGTGCCCCTCGATGTGTTTTAATTCACCAGTGTGGACACAGACTCAGTGTCCAGGGAACATTCAGGCACAAGTGTCAGCGTCAAGATGCTCTGCCTGTTGTGCAGCTTGAAGCATACTGTGGGCAGGATAATTAATCTCAGGTTTTGATCTGAGTAATTAAACTCCCCCTGACTTCTGCTTTAGGGTATATCACCCTCCATGCACCTAATCTTTAGCCATTAGGAAGCTGCAGTCTGATTTACATAACACTGAGGTCATTAGACACTTTTGTGGTTGTTGTTGTTTTTTGGGTTTTTTTTGGTTTTTTTAATACTTTCTTTTGCTTGGAGCTTGTCCAGTTTGCCAGTAAGGTAAATAGTTTGACTTAACTTGCACTTAGGCAGCTTTATTAAGGCTTTCATAAAGACTTTTCATTTTAATCGCTTACATTTGTGATGTAGCTTGCCTTCTATGAAATCTTCAGTCCTTCCAGTCATTTTGTCTTTATAGTTTAATTATTTTAAGTGTAAATTACTTTGATCTACAGCCTGCTAATTGTGTCATTATTTGAGAGGTGTATATACTAGCATATTTACTGTGTCAAACTGATGGTGGCTAATAAGATTATATGCTTTTTTCACTGATATCTGATCTGCTAATTAACTGGAAAATATTTTGTTTGGGGTGGATGCTTACCCAAATAATTTAATTGTCCCACACAAGGCTGTCAGAAAAAAAAAAAAATGGAAGTGAACCTAGGAAGTTCTGTGAGATTTCACACTTACAGCTCTTCAGGTTTGAGCTGGAATTAGACAGAGAAATAGCAAGAGCAATGTGAAGCCTGCAGGAAAAGAAGTTAACTCACATTTTGATTTCAATCCAGAATACTTAATAGCAAGTGCACTTTTGTCTATTCCTTTTCCTCCTTGGTTTTCTTACTTTACATAGCAAGGTTCTCTTATCTCCATACTCAAAGACTTTGAGTGAGGAGAAGATAAAGGTTAAGAGACTTGAGAGCATGGTGTCATTAAACTGAAAGCCATAGCTCTCTGGTCTGTGTCTGGTTAATTAACTGGACTGGACTTCTTTCTGATCTAGTGTAGTCTTTTTATCCTGAATTGGCTGGCAGTCACTAGTGAACTAAACATGATAGAAAGCTACAGGTAATTTTATTAGCTGAGAGTTTTACCTTGTGCAGAATACATTGAACATTCTTCAAAAAACATAGAGATAGTTCAAAGTTCAGTTTTTAAGGAGAAAGTCTAAGAATTTTAATTTTTTTTTTAACTTATACTGAATCCTCAAAAATTCTTTTTGAAGGAAATGTCTGTAATAAATAAATGTTTGCTTTGGTGAATTAGTGCAATTAGTTAGATGTCCTATCAACAGTAGGACATTGCTGAATGAGTTATCTAGAGGGTTTTTGGTGGTCATTGAGAGAAATGAGAAGGTTTACATCATGGGATTCAGATGTGTGCTGTTCTCAAATTGAGAGCTATCAACATGTTTGTGCACAGTTTTTTTAAGTACTTTGTTATATAGGGATAATTTACTGAATCAAAGGGCTGCATCAAAGAGGAGAAAAGCGGCACAAATGTGATTTTGTTTAAGTTACTAGTTCCATTGAAATCCTTCATAATGTTACTTGTGTGGTTTAGATCTTTATTAGAAAGTCCTGGAAATTTCATTTTGTATTCCAATTGTGATAATGCTGAAGAAATTCACAGCAAAATCCTAAGCTAATGTATAATTTACACATACAGATTTGTTCCATTCAGAGTAGCAACAAGGAGCTATTACATTTTTTTTAATCAAAAAATGGGACCTGATTATTTTCATTTTAATGGCAGCAGAGATATGACACTGTCAGAGGTTTGCAGTGTAAGTCATGGTTAAAGGAACACAATGCCCTAATGCTCTCTAGATGTTGAGTTAGTGATGCTCCAAAGCTGCACATACAGGCAAATGAAACCACCAGTGAGTGGAACGTGGGCACCTAAAGGATATTGACTTTTAGGGCCTATATGTGTATATAGATACATGTCATAAACTTACTTCATGTGCTCATTACTAGACTGAGTAATATGCACACGGCAATGGCTTTATCTGGTTCTATAAGCAACTACTCTTAGGCCTGATTCCTATTTTTCCTAAAAATAAAACCCAAAGAAAATAAAATTTAGTAAGTGAGGAGAGGGTGGTTATTTTACTTCTCAGCCTTTACTGAGACATTTCCTCAGGCTGATGTCAGACCTGCTGTTTTTCAGAGAAAATACGAGGTGCAGTCTTGATTTCTTACCATCATCAAATGTCACACAACAGTTTTTGCAATGGAAGGAGTGTCCTTACTCCTTACTACAAAAAACAATTACAAGCACAAACAGACCATGGATGAGATGATAAGCAGCTGTCCTGCTTTAGAATGAGATAGGTCACATTTTGGGAACACTCTCCTGTTGAATGGCTTGATACACACTTTTCAGGGCTGCTTTTTATTCCTGCACACTGGGAAAAGGACAAGAGTTCTGTTCTAAAATGTAAGCCAAGACTCTCTAGTCTCATTGCTAGGGGGACAGAAAAGACAACAGTGGCTGAGAGATGCTAAGATCCAAAAGAAGAAGCTTTTAGAAGGGCAATATCCCACTTAAAATTTGTTTTCTCTTCTGCTCTTCCAAATTTATCCAAGTAAATAATACTTTCTCCCTCAGAAAATTCTTGAAAGCAACAGAAATGCTCTACCTGGCCATGATGTTTTCCTATTTTTGATTGTATTTTATTAAATAAAAACTGTTCTATCCACAGTGAAAGAAAACAAAGTTTCCAGTTATTATATGGTTTTTGTTTCTGTCTTCTCTGTAAGTACCTTATTTTCTCCAGTCATTTTCAAGATTTCAGGCTAGGATCATCACAGCCTCTTATATCATATTATTTTCCTACCATGAAGTTGTTTATGTGTATTGTTTACCCAACAGACATTTCTCTTTCACATAACTAAATAATTCTGTGAGAAGATACAGGCCACTGATTTTTTGCAATTTGCATCCCCATACTCTAAGCTACGTTGAAAGCAAAGCTCTTTGGTCCTCTAGCTTTGGAAGTGCATTAATATTTCTATGACCTTTACTAGATGGCAGATGAGAAGCATTAGGAATAAAATAACAAACAAACCAAAGGAAACCAATTTCTTAAAATGCCTATTTCTGAAAAGAAAAGAATCTAGTTTAAAAAAATATGAACTTTAGCTAGAGTTACAATAATCGTTCTATTGTAACCTATTTTTCCATGTCAAAATGATCTTTATGATCAATCTATTCAACATAATGCAAAAATGTATTTGCAAGGGTTTAGTAGCTATGCATACAAAAATATATAAATATTACTTAGAGATAATTAGAAAAAAATAGAATAATTTAAGACATTTTTATTTACTATGTACATTGAAGTGATCACAGTCACTGTGCTAACAAAATAACTTAAAATAATTTAACTTCCAGACTGCTGGTTACAAAGAGAAATTCTGTGAAATGAGCTGCAAGTGTAGTGGCTTTTTGTGTGGTTAAAAGGCTGTGCTTCAGAAGCCTATATGTTCTGAAGTCTTTAGAAGACTGTAGAAGGAAAACCAACTAAATTCTACCCAGGAAACCATTTCTCTCAGGGCAGCACTGTTTGTCAGTGGTTTCACTACACACCGGAAGCCTCCTCTGTTCCTGTTCATCTAGTCGTCAATGCCATAACTCAAAGGAACAGATCCAAAAATGATTTTTAGTGACTTGAAATTTGACTGGTTTATGAACACCATGCATAGATTAACAGCATCTATGATTCAGAAAGGTGTTTAACAGATGGAAAGCAGAAGTTGTCCCATGAACTAAAGTGTTTGTTCATTGGTTTCCAGCTGGAGGCGAACCCAAGATTTTTCAGTAGTAACTCTCTTTCATATACTTTATATCATATAGTTCATATCATATGCACAGTATCAAGTGAAAGGTGGGGACAAGGACAGTGAAGGGTGGGTGTGTGGTACTTCTCTTTAGGATTGCATAGAAGAGTCAGAAAAAATAAAATAGCAATAATGAGTTTACTATAGCATGAATCACATGAATCTGGAAGGGTTCAGATTAAATCAAGTGATGCTATTTATAGTGTTGACATGATGGCAAGAATCCCCTTCTGTCTTTATGACCAAGAGCAATGCTAATGCAGACAGTAGAAACAGGAATAGGCCTTATATTGAATGTGTCACATACCTATATTTTAATTCTTATATTATTATTAATTAAAACCTTTGTAAGTTCTTCTGTTTCAATATATGAAAATTTTCCCTCCTTAAGGCTTCAAGGAATACTATCTTATAATTTTAGGATCAAAATACAGATCTGTGAAAATCATAAGAACTTATTAATGGTAAAAACAGTTTCAAAAGATGCTTTTTCTTGTTTTAATTAATTTACTTTCAGTGAAATGAGAGACTTCTCGGTAGTCTGGATACAAGCATTTGATTTCCATTTGGTCTGTAAGCCTACCAGATTGCTGTTCTTCAAATTTTCAGAGAAACTGAAAGCATCTAGAAACTGACTTTAAAATATATCTTTCCTCCCCACTATTTTTTTAAAAATACATTTTATCAGCTTGATCTAGCAATATGGAGAAGTGTAAATCATCTTTAAATTTATTTTTTTTTACAATTTGGATTTATCTAGAGGATTTCTAAAACACAGCTTTCACTCACTAGATATAGAGATTCTGGCTCTTATTCTGTAAAGCCAGAGGAAACTATGCTGAGTTATTCAGCTGAGAACCTGCCCCAATTAAAATATAGCTCCTATCTCCTAAGATTATTTTGCTTTAATTATGCCATGTGTAAAACGTTTTTTATATATAAAGCAACCAATCTGAACTTACTCAAGCGATGGCAACTGTCTCTGCAGTCACTGTTCTCAGCCCACTGCTGGTTGAAAAAGGTAATCAGTTTTCATCTGCTAGTTTGAATGGAATTTAAGTTTCTGTTCAAGATACAGTCTGTGATGCTGCACTGCACTGCACAAAGACAGTTCCTACAGTCTTACCCAAAGTCAGGTCACTCTGTGCACTGCAGAGTTGAGGCTCTGAAAGATTTAACTGGAATCCTTCTCAAGCATATAACAACATAACCTTCATAACCAGTAACAAATTTGCATATATTTTTTATGGTACATAATAATTCAACGGGACATAATAAGTCAAATTTGCAAGATAGACTATTTTTTTATCTAAAATATTCACCGACTTGTATACCTGCATAGCTGCAAAATGGACAAGCACAAAAGGCAAAGGCAGGTTATATCGTTCCTGTACAGATGTTTTAATTACATCATTCCTGTACAGATGTTTTAATTTTACATGCGTACACATAAGTTCTAATTTAAAGTATACAGAAAAACTGATTAAAGCATCTCTTTTTTAAAAAAATCTGGAATCAGTGATCTGTACATTATGAAAATACAGAAAGCTAGAAATTATATGGCTGCTGTGTTAGGTCAAACATTTCAAGAACTGGAATCTTTCTGCTCCACTGTAGGATAAACAATCTGCTACAGCTTTATCAGGAGAAATGGTGTAACTGAGCATCGGTGCTTGTCTTGCTTGGCTGCCATCTCACATCACTAGGACACTGACACCTATTCCTCTATGCCTGAGATTTCTGATGTACTGTCAGGGATTTGGATGCTCAGTTCCCATTATTGTTGCTGAGGATCTAACCCCTTTGCTAGTTCTTTAGTTCTTTATTAGTTAGTGTATCTGCTGTCTTCTAGCTCTGTGGTTTATGTTCCCTACCTTTCAGTATTGTCCAGTGAGTTTTCAGCCTGCTCTGAAAAATGCCTTTCACTGTTGGTGCATTTTTAAATCCCTCCCAGAAAGCTCTTAAGTGACTGTGGGAAAGCTATTTCCTACAAACCTGTTACACACACATGTACCTCAAAAGCCTAGAGAAAGCCTGTGCCCAAGAAAAGCAAGGTGGAGAAGTAACAGAGGTGATTTGGATAATACCACAGACCTCAGGACAGAAACTTCTGGGCAAGCTGTCAGTATGTCCAAATTAGAATAAACCGTTTGGACTATTTTGGCCCCTGGAGCCCTCTACAACTCCTTGACCTACAAATCTGCAATTGGTCTTCTTTCTCAGGGATGCAACTTCCTTGTGTCGTCTGCACCAACATTAGAAAATAGTGCCAAGACAAAGAGTGAAATACTGGCACTCCATTGTCCCTATGTAACCATTTTCAGTTTCAGTGTAGAAGAATTTAAGCTTGGATGCAAGCCACACAGTCTTAATTAGCCCTCAGGCCAGAGAACATAACCTGCCTCCTTTTATTCACTACTATGCAGAGACCCAGTACAGGCAAAGATCAAAATCACACTCTGTGACATTTAACCATCTTTGCAAGGCACACTTAGGACAGCTGGTGAGAAAGGCTGCTGCTCTGTAATAATTGCTTTGTTAATAATACATTTACATACTGTGTCCACATGAGTATGTGTAAATATAAACACACATAAAATGTTTATGTCAATGGATGGAACAGCTACAGTACCATTTTCAACCTTAGTTAACGAGGAAATCCAGCACAGAGAACAAGCTTCAAGCCTTTGACTTACAACTCCTCTTGTTTTTAATATGGTTATAACTGTCAACAATGTAAGTCATAAATATGAGAATAATGTGATGAGGACTACCACAAATACCCACTTCTGTGTTATTTTTATTCCACGTTTAAAGCATCCACATGTCTTCACACATTTCTTTCCTCCTCCCTGTCAGACACCAAGGTTCTTGGTTACACAGGTAAAAAGGACTGGCATGTTCTAAGTGGTGGTATGGCATGTCCCTGCTGATAATAGTGAGATGAGGGGGTTTTTATGTGTTTTGCTATGCATCTGCAGTCACACAAAGACAGAGAAAAAAAACCACCAACTTTTATAACATGTTCTTATATTGCTAAACACTCCCTCTTTTCCCCTTTCCCTGTTTTCTTCATAAATAGTTATGCCCATTGGTCTCAGATAATATTAACCATTTTCAACATTCCACAGTATTATAATCAGCCCCCTTACGAATGAGAATGGCAAACTTTCCTGAGTTTTTTATCTTATTTAAAATCTTATTTTCTGGACAGATGTACTGAAAGACAGCAGCTGTAAAAGAGGCATGTTCTGTCTCTTGCTTCTTTTCAGCATTTCTTGGACACACAGTGCTTCACAACTAAATCTGCACACTATCTGTGGAGAACTGCCATGAGCATGCTGAATACATTCAAGTACATAAGGCCCTGTGGTGGCTGCAGGTGACGCTGGAGGTTTGGCTTTCAAGCCTAGAAAAAACACTTTGCTGCCACCATGGCATGCCTACTTCAGAGGCCCTGTCCTCATATAGTGATAGGCATTAGCAAGTACACTGGGGATGGTCTGGGAAGGAACAATTTATGATAGACTTCTGATAATCTTCTAATCTGTTACAGGAAGAGGTATTATAAATAATCTTTTACGTACAGCCGAAGTTAGGGTAGCCCCTCTACTACAAAACACCTAATCAAAAGCAGGGCTGACACACAACTGACCACAGAGACTTACTCGCTCACTCTATGACCATAAAGTGTGTTCTTTTGACTTAAAGATCCCTTCTGAAATCTCCAAAGCAATTTGCTGAAAGGGTGCAACCCTTCTCTCAAAAATCAAACTAAATCTAGCACTATCTTATATTAACTATGATGAGGCCAATTAATTTCCATATAACTTGTGCAAATGGATTTGTGTTTTCAGGGCAGAAGTGGACAGCTTACTTAAACACAAAACAAAACACAAATCAAAATATAAACCATTCATTCCTATGAAAAAGATAAACAATGCTACCGGAATTTGATTGTGCTAAAGTACTTCAAAACCTAATTTTCTGACTTCACTTTGGGATTACCTGTAATAAAACCACATAATTAAAGCTTGACATATAAAAAGACTATTCATATTTGAAAATGAAGAAACTATGTTTCTTCTGCTCTGTACCCTATAAAGTCCTGCTGAGTTCAGAATGAACTGATATAATGCCCCACATACTGTGGAAGCTCCATGCAATAGAAATACAGTAGAGAAGTAGTTGCAAGCTGCCTGGCCTGTCTGGCATTGCTGATACTTTTGACAGGAACATTTATTAGACCATGTTAGCAGTAGACAAGAGATTCCCTCTGTTACCCATAATTGTCTTCAGGAGACTGACCATATATTGCAGACATGTCAAACAAAGCATCTATAAAAACACCCAGCACATGCAATTACTTGGTATTTTATGAGAAATTATTACAGACATAGCTTGAGGATGACTGAAGACAGAAAAAAAAAAAAAAAAAAAAGGATTCACCATTTAAAAAAAGAGATCTCTCCACATGAGAAAGATGTGGAGGTGAACTGGGGTAGTCTAACCCCAAATTCCAGGAATAACCTCTCTTCACCTCTCCATTAGAGTCTAGACTGACCGATGACCACTGAAATGAGCAGAACTTTTTATCATTTATTTTACAATTAAATGTTAAGCATCTCTCTTTTCTGGGCATCATTAACTAATGCTGGGGAGAGGTTCCAAGCATCCCTAATAGTTTTACATAGTAGTTTCATAGAGGGATATGATCCTCCATCTTCAGTCAGTAAACACTCTTAACTTCACAAATAGGCCCAGAGAAAGTAAAATAGTACTGTTACAATTTTATAACTAGGGGTACTATGCTCAGGGGAATGTACCACTCTTGTCTGCTGTGTCTGGGTATGATTATGCTTGCTGTTTCCTACACAACCTTCAGCAAAAAAGTTAGGGGATTTTGTCCTATTTCTGGAAAATATCCATTAGCACAGAACAAAAATCCCATCTTGCTATCCACTACAAACTAAGAAAATTCATCCACGATGAGCTAGACCTACAGTAACACCTGTGTAAATAAACAACAGATTTGTTTTCCTTCTTAAATCACAGTGGTGTCTGTCTTTTTGCTCTTGAAATCTGGTAGCAGTCTGAAGTCTGTCAATGATCTTTGCTAAGATGCATTTCCCTTCTTATTTTTCTGTGACATTTAAAAGAAAGTTAGTCTTACATTAGGCTGCTCTGAGATCAACTTTATAAGGCTTTTAGTGACTGGACTCTGTTGCATACTTTCATTCCCTGTCAACTGCAAACTCTGACTACAGGTGGCTTCTTATTTTCAAGTATCACCACAAGAGGAAAAGAGCAGAGGTGAAGGGATGGAGGGCAGTAGAAATGGAAGTCGGTGCATTTTGCACAACAGTGAACCACTTGATGAGGGGATTCTTTAAAGAATCCTCCAGCTCCTCAAGACTTTTCTGCTCATTTTTCACTGACAGTGCTGAAAAAAGAGAAGCATGATGTGTTGTGAGCAGAATCCTAAGGTCAATTAATGTTTAATGGAACATAAATTTCTCAGGAAAATGTGGAAACTTGAGATAGTGTCACCATGTCCTAGATCATCATGGATAAGAAGAAATCAGAACCTAAAGCACAAAAGCATAAAGGTAAAGGGGGAAACAGTTATTAAGGTATTCTGAAGCTACCAGGAGAAAACCCAATGTCAGAAACTCTTTGTGGTAACAAAAGAAAAATTTTTTACAGCTGTTCTGAAGTGTCCAGCTCTTTTAAAACCAAAAAGTTAGACACCTAAATATTTATACTGGCCCATAATGTTAACAAGCTTTGTATAAAAGAGCAAGAGAAGATAAAGATTACTAACTTACTTCATGAGGTAGCCACCAACTTGACATGGGGCTACAATTCCATAGTCACAGGCTCCTGGGTGCATCAGTGTGGAGACATGGCATGATTGTACCTCTCACTACATTCTAGGTAAACCCACCCATTTTTAACAGCTATTTTTGTATAGCAAATACCCATTTCCCAAGTCTGCCAACGCCAATTTGGTAACAATGCCATGTAGCTTTCTTCTGGAAATTTTAAACTTTGACATTCACAGGCCTCTTTCAAAACATATACAGACCAATCAAACAAAAAACAAACAAAAAGTTTGTGACTGTAGCTGAAGAAATAATCAACATTCAGATATCTTTATTTACCTCAGTGTTATGGCATCTTCCAAATACATAACTTCTGATATTTCATAAAAATTCTAAAACATCAGAAGAATTTCAGATTAGCATGATAATAATCTGCTGGGATCCAACTCCACCTGTTCTGTTATTTTTTAAGGCAACAGAACATCATGCTTAACATTTAATTGATCTTTAACTAAATAATTGCAATTAGGATTTCCCCTATAATCTTTCTGAACAAGCTGGGAAATATACCTCACACCTGCCCATGCATTAGTGTAATTATTGATGGGCTTGTTGATGGAAGATTAGAATTTGCTGGGTGAGTTGCTGACCAATGAACCTTGCCAGTGTATCCAGGGATATTTGGAGCACTAAAGGAAAAAGTTAAAGGGGGAAGGGGGGGGATGGGGGAGGGTAGAGAAAGGGTAAATTAAATGACTATAGGCTTGAGATACAACTTACATATTGGTTATAAAATAGCTAGTGTTTTGTGAAAGATGGATGGGGTAAAAATTCTTCATAATATAATGAGTAATCCTTAGAATATATTAATGAGCATAGCTTCTTACAATTAGTGCAACAACTTTAAGATGCTCTACTTGGTAATATGACACAATATCTTTGGTTAGACATGGCAAAAGTGAGATCTTCAGTGACTTTTCTTCTAGTTGTTTAGGGTGAATCCATAGGGTATTCATGATTACAAGCAATATTTAATCTCAAAGAAAATATGGGATCATGGAGTTCATGTAGAACACAAAAAAAAATACAAGGAAATCATTAAAAATTTGATTCAGATTTAGTTAATATTTAACTTCAAACATGGAATTTAGGTAGCAGGTGTTAGGCAAATAGATGTAACTTCTCATGGCATAAAAAAGAAATGATTTCCCAAATGATTCCCCTAGAATTTATTATGTGTGTATCTACATGTATTAGCACTGCTTAGACATATCAACTTAAATTCCAGCTTGAGTACACCAGTGGACTAAGATAGCATGAGCCATGTCTTGAAAAACTAAACACTTTTGTTCTGTTACTACATTTTAATGTGAAATTCAAAGAAGTTCCTTAAAGAGACAGACAAGAATTCTACTTATCTAAGGTAGCACAACAGAAAATTATGACAGCATTTGCTGCAAGAGAAGTAGAGAGGGACAAAACTAAAGTGGAAAAAAAAGAGAAGGTATTAATATTAATTCAAAGAGATAATGCATGAAGATGAAATCCTAACCAATCCAATCCCTCAATATGGCAGCATTTTTTCAGCACAAAGTTATTCCTGAATTCAGGAAGCACTAAGTAGTTGGCAGAGCAGGTAACAAATCTGCTCTCTTGTCCGAGCAACACAAGAGGAAATCACAAGAAGAAGCCTCATATTAACTTGCAAAATTTTATAAGCCTGTATCTGAGTTAACTCAGATAATCAATATAAAACTGTGGAGCTACTAGAATACATTATGCACCATGAGGCATCTTACTGATAAAAGCTTCTGACCTTTAAAACTTGCTAAACTAGAATAAATGGTCAAATGTGAACCAAAAACCAAGCATGACAGATGATGCAAGATGGAAGACTTGCTTTGCCTGTGTCTTACAAAGGTTTGACAGAAGTGGGTATATTCATAACATGTAGGAAGAATGTAGCTCTGAAAGAGAAGACAGATGGGCAGAGAGAAGCTAAATGTACCAGGACAATAAGAAAGCTTTCACTACAGTAAAGCAGTTTCTCTCCTGGGAACCTGCAAATAAGATGCAAAAATGTGATGTGGTTATATATGTGATAAAGCAGTAGAAACTGAGGTAAAAAAAATACCCCTTTAGTTTTTTGGTTTTGGATCATGCTGTCTAACTTTTGTGTTTTCTCTGAGGAACTGCTAAACCAGATTGTTGCTGCTAAACATCTGAAGTGCCAGGCTATCTCTGGGCAACATACAAAACTGCTCTGTGGTTATGCTGTCTTCATCAAGCTTTTTCTGTAACCATGACATCTCTCTTGTTCATACACTTCCTTGTTATCATGCTAGCAGCTCTTAGTCCCAACAGCAAGAACATGCAGTCTTGACAGGTGAATCTGTGCAAGCTTAAAGATTTTTCAGGTGAAATACAGTGATTCTATTTTGGTGTTCCTCTGTTTTGTATGTCTGCTATGGGATGTCTTTGAAGATTTTTATTTTCTAATAGTGATCACGAATACCAGTGTGGACTTAATTAAGTTGGCCACCCATACATTTGGAGCTAACTGTGATTCCTTAAGGTATCTGAGATACCCCCTGTAGCACAGGACCCACAGGAGATCCACACTGTTCTGAAGCACCAACTAGGAGTGATGGTCTAGGGTGTCTCCAGGTCATCAGATGCCCAGGTCTGCCATGTAAATGCCATGTCAGAAAAATGGGAGAAAAAAAAAATAATTCAAGATTCCCCCAGATAGTTTTGAATTCTTTCAAACTTTGGATCTACCACTTCAGCTTGAGTCACTGAGGTATCCAAGGTCTTTGTGCAAAAAATTCTGTCTAATGAAAGCAATCCAGAAGATTCCTACCTTGCACTTACAAGCAAAAGAGCTCCTAACATCTTTTTCTTAGAAATGCTGTTGTATGAATCTCCTAGAACTAAATCACCAGATGAAGTCATTAACTAACTCTTCTAGTTACTGCAAATATAAAATCGGCCTCTCAGGTCTCACTCACAGTGCATGACACGCAACCATGGCTTCCACCTCAAATTCCCTTCCAGGAAGACATGTCACAAGTTTGTGGCCTTTCTTTTCCTCCACAATCCTATTTGTCAAGCAGAATAACCTGTTGCAAAAATGCCTCAGACATTATTCTGTTTCAGGAAACTCAATGCGTCCAGTTGGGAAAGAATATACCCGAAAGAACTTGTAAAGTCAAAACAAGGTGCTCCATGCAGAACAAGGAATGGCAGACAGACATTCTGGGTTGCATTTCATACACTTCTTCCTCAGGCATCAAAGCGGGATAGGGATTTGGTATTTACAAATGGACTTGGGATTTCTAAAAGAATAAAACCATTATTACCATGAGGTAATTCCTCAGAAATACTTTGGATCATGTTAATCTGGAACATTTTGTTTCTACAATTTAAAACAGCTTTATTCTGCCTTCAACTTTTTCAAACCCCCTTTCTAGAGTGGTTAATATTTTTTTTCAGAAACAAGAAAACATTTCAAGTCAGAAATAAAATCTCATTTGAACAATGTCAAAGTAGGATCTTTCAGCATCCCCCACCCTCAACACCCAAATGACTCAAACTGGAAAATCACTAAAAAGGCATACATGGTGGACAGGCTGTCAGTTTCTGCAGAAAATACACACTGTGTGATAGTTCTTCTGCAGTCCATGAAAATGACTATGCAAGGTGCAAGGCAGCAGGGGTCCTGTCCCCAGCTAATTGTGGCCTGTGAGGTTTCTGTGGTAACTTGAAATGATAAGGGATGCGTGCACACAGTCCGTTGGAAGCTGTCTGCATTGAAGAAATATGATTGAAGTCACTACAGATACACTGATGTGATAGTAGCATTTTACCCAGAGTGCTTGAGAAACCAAGAATAAAGGGTAGTTTCAGAGAACAGCTTTGTGTAAGAACTGGAGGGCTTGAAACACTTAGGACTTTGTCTTCCTAGAAACCTTATTTATTAAGTCCTTGCTTCAATCAACTGCTTCAAGAAATGGATTTTGGTCAGATCCTTTCCTCTCTCTGGCACAATGTCTGCGGCCTTGGACAAATCACTTCAGCATCCCTAGTCTTTATTTTTCAAAAACGAATAATATAATCTACTTTACCAGTGTTATGTCAGTGAATTAGTTGATGCTTCAAAAGTGCTGCTAAGTAGTATTTTGTTAGAATGGGTATGTATTGGGTAAGCACTGCCCTCTACTGAGCATTATGAGAGCTGATGAATTATGTGCAGCGAGTTCTAAAATGCTAATGACTGACAGATTTTTACTTAATTCTGGAGGCAGAGGCTTATAAGGTGGAACAAGAAAACATAGTCTGTCTTCTAACTGCTTTTGTCAAATTTCAAAAGGTAGGTTCCAGTAAATACCACAGTGAAAATCATAGAATCATACAATCAGGAAGTTGCTGTGCTGTAATACAAAATACTCACAAAAGAGGAAAGCACGAGTCAGATATAACACTTGACTGATATGACCTGTTGCTGTGTATGCTGGAGAGCAGTAAGTGTGCTACACTGTTACTATTACACTATTACTGCACTAAGTTCTGCTAATTCACTGTGGGTGTAAGGGAGTTCTAACAATGCCAAGGAGCAGAATTCTTTGTGTCAGACTGAGCATTTACCAGAGCCCTGCCCATGAATGCTACAGAGGAAATCCCCATCACCAGCATGGGAGGGTTTTTTTCCATTGACTCTTAGAACACCTGCAGAACTAAAATATCTCCTAGAGCATAACCTTGTTTCAACAGCTGATTGGGGACGAGGTCAACAAAGGAAAAAGCTGGTGACTGGGGGTGGAGGAGAGTGATGCAAAACTACATGCCTATAAAGATGTTTGAGAAAAAAAGTAGATGGCTATGTTGGGAATCAATATGATTCAGTAAAACTAGTTTCTCTATGCTTTTCTAAATTATTAAGGTTCAAAACACACTTTTGTATAAGAAAGACATTTTTTCAAAGTAGTTGTTAATAACAAGAAATAATGAATTGGGCCACTTTTATTATTAACATGGAGCCCCTCAAAAGTGCCTAGAGTATTGAGCAGTTTGAGCCTTCCTGGAAGTCACTGTAGCTGTGATGTGAATTTTCCTCCCCTGTGTAACTCGCCTAAGAGGCTGAAAAGTCAATGTTTCTTCAAATTTGGGTCGTCCTCCTCTTCCTTGACACACATTTGGGTTGGAGCAGCAGTTACACACAGGGGATCAGCACCTAAAAGTTTCATTGCGGTGTTTTCTGTGTGTGTGTTGTCTGTGGTGTCCCCAGATTTTCATGGGAGCTTAGCAATCAACGTGTACCCAGAATGTGAGATCTTTCAGAATTCTGGTTTTCATGAGTGATTGTTGAGCTATTTTTGAAAGACTGTCTGGCTGCACAAAAAATATTATTTATTTTTCAGTTGTTTCCCTAGCTAGTATATGGTTAGTTATGTGACATAGAAAGCTAAATGCAGCATTCACCTTCCACAAATGAATAAATATTATAAACCAATAACTAATAAATCAGTAAGAAACAAAGAAAAATTAACCAAGGAAAACAGACATAATCAATAGAGTTCAAAGTCTTCTAAAACAAATATAAGAGGTCTCAGTTCTGCAAAATATATAAATAGATACTCATTTCTACCCATGTTCAGGAAATATTGTTAAGCAGATTTGTTTAACTCACTGATTCCAGTGAAATTTGCACTTCACGTATTTGAAAGAAAAGAAAGAAACTAGAGTAAGAGAATTTAAAGGAGGCAGACAAGTAGAAAAAGCAGGAAAAATACCCCAAACAACAGAACCATAAGAAAAATAAAACAAACACAAAAAATTGGCAAATTTAAAAATACAACAGCTACTCAAGACACTGGACAATTGTCCAGTATGCCTAACAAAATTACACAAAGCAACAGACAATGAAAATACAAAAAAGCTTCAAAGCAATTCATTTGGATTCTCACTAGTTAGTGGCATGAGAAGATGATATTGAAACCTACAATTCCTCTGACAATGAGATCATGGTAAATTTTATTAAAAGTTTTTTGAGGTCTGTTGGTTAAAAAGGACTGCATTTTTTTCAGTGATCCTTCACATGAACCTCCTGATTTTTTGACTGGCTCTTTTTTTTTTTTTTTTTTTTTTTTTTTTATTTCTACGTTTCCTTTGGGAAAGAAATAATATAAATTTCAAGCATTCGGACACCTATTTC
>JANHGL010004282.1:0-12972 GCA_024611195.1 Ceyx melanurus | reverse complement strand
GCTTTCTTTTTTTTCGGTGTTCCTTTACTTGACCCTCCTGTTTTTTTGATTGGCTTTTTTTTTTTTTTTTTTTTTTTTTTTTTAATATTTCTACGTTGCCTTTGGCAAAGAAATGATAGAAGATTCCAGCATTTGGACACATATTGCAATATACCCAAGGTTGAAAGAGAGGAACAGACCTCAAGAGATGATGTAATTGATCACAGACACCTAGGACAGGCTGAAAAACAAAAGCCCGGAAAACAATGAGAAGAACTGAATTATCATCCAGGGCAAGTGTGAAGAGTCTGACCTGAGAAAAGGAGTTCCACACCTTGCTTTGGGAAATGCCCACTGATCATCCTAGACTGTCACCAAATCACAACTACAATTTTGATTAATTACTTCAGATTCACAAATCTAGCACTTCTAGATGAGTAACATCACTTCAGACACGGATTTTTTATGTTGTGAAGGCTCCCACACCTATTCCATATCTGAACCACAGAAAAACAACGGATAAAAAAAAATACTTAGATTTCTAAGTCTTCAGTCTAACTTTTAAGAACTATGGCCATCATTTATGATAATAAACATTTATTTTTAAACCAAGTTTCAGTAAAGCACTATTTCAGTAGCTTAAAGCATGGAGCTTGTCAAAAAAGGCAGCACAGGCTAGGGCTCAGTATACATGAAGTTTCATTCCTAACTGTGCTACAGATTCCCAATGGGATTTGGCAAACCACTTAATCACATTGCATCTAGATACTCATCTATAAAACTTCCAAATTGCACTGTAAGAATCTCAGATTATTATGTAGAGTGCTGGGTATATGCACAGCAGCTTTTCACAACACTGATCTATACTAGGGGCTTTTAGGTTCAACTGCAGCATAAGTCATGACTTTTATATTTTTTTCTAATTCCTTAAGAAAAAAAAACCCAACAAACCACACAAACAAAAAAACCAAACAACTAACAAAACAAAACAAAACAAAACACAACAAACAACCAAACAAAAAACCTAACCAAACAAAACAAAAAGCAAGCCACACAAAACAAAACAACAACAAAAAAAACCCCAACAAACAAACAGAAGATGGTTTCCTGTTCCACCAAAAGGAAGAGAAGGCGGGCACAAGGGTAACATACAAAACATGCCCAGGTTCACCACTCTTCCTGTTTGTCTCTGCAAATTTACATGGCAGATGACTCTTACCTAGTTTCAGCTTGGCTAAGAATTTCAACGGCAACCACCTTCTTGCATGGTCTGGGGAAGAACAGTGTCTCACTCCAGAGTAATGCCTGAGTGCTGATGCTGTTGCCTGAGCGCTTGAGGCAGGAAATGCAGCTGCTGGTCCATGAAAGACTGAAAGTGATTGTCTACAAGATTTTTACATTTTATAGACTTAAAAAGCATATATATTTTTCTAAATCCCAAGCATATATTAAATTCTCAAGGATTATGGTGGGAGTCTATCAGCCTTTAATACCTTTACACATCTTTCCAGAACTACTGGCAAACACAAAGAAAAAAAAAAGTTATACAAATCACTTTTATGTCTTTTTTTTTTCTTCTCCTTAAAATCACAGCAATCTTGATATCTGACAATCGCAGAGAATAAATACAAAAAACTTAGTAGAAGTTTTCAGGTGGAATTCAGTTCCTCACTGCTTTGAGGTGCCACAATCTTTTAGATCTCGGAGTTCTTGGTCTCCTGGTTGTCAGGTATCAGCGAAACCCATAGCCTCACTCACTAAAACCAGGAAAAATTAACTGGACAACACTGGAGAAGGATAGTTTCTGCAAGACCTATGCAAAGAGAAAATTTGATTAAGTAAACAGAACAGTCTCTTTTGTCTTTATTTTTCATTTTTACCATTAATTTGTTGCTTTTACCATTTCACTTTCCCAAAAGATTGCAAAAATCTACTAAAGCTACCAGATCAAATAAATAAAGACAAATTTAGGAAAAGCTTAAAGTGAAAAAATTCGAATTTCAGAAGTCATGATCTAGCTAAAAGTAATGTGTTTCTAAGAGCATTCTGGGAGCTTTTGCAAACTCAAAGGCCATCTAGTGACTAAAGTTAAAATTCACAAATTTTTAACATGGCAATATTCAAGTCATACTATCCATCAAACAATGGCACACACACTTCTACCCAACAGGCTTGTTCATTAATACTAAAGAAAAGGAAACATTTGAAGAATGAAAGCATGGAACAGTTTGAAAATTAACATAGTTATCTTGCAAGTAAGGACTCTATTCAGAATGGCATCAGCAAAAGTCCTGGTGCATGCTAAACTCAGAACTTTCTCTTCCATGTCCTCCCTACTTGAGCTTTGAATGTAACACAAATCTATTTTCTGCTGCTAGTCACAGGAGTACCTGTGTTAGGTAGTCTCAGCATTATGAGGAACCACAAGTCAGGAAGGTGTTCTGGACTATGCTCTAGCAGACATGCTCAGACTGGCTTCACATACAATCTCTCTCAACTGAGAAAAGTGGAAAGGTTCCTGCTGAGTTCTTAAAACTTTGGCTGTGTAATTAGTCTGGCAAGGGCAAGGTTAACAGCAGGAGGGAGAGTATACTCTGAATTCCATCCCAGTCTTGGTCAGAGCCTGCTGATGACAAAGACTTCCTCTTATAGAGACAGTATATTACACTGGTGTTACCAAAGGGACCTTTTCCTTCTCAGGAAGGGCACACTAAGGGTAACTTTTGGTCTGACAGTCAATTACTGCCCATCCACTATGACCATTCTATACTAGATAGATGACAGGGTCATTTGGACCACAGAGCAACTCCTAATCAACAACTCTGGTTTAAAAGTGTAATGTATGGTGTTAGAAGCATAATTTCCTTGGAACTATGACACTAAGGTGATACAATAGAGAATCAACCCAAAATGCTTTATGACAAATTCATACTTAGTCAAAACAGGTTGCATTTAAGCTCACCATAACACAAATAGATGGATAAAATCAATTATACCATGAACTCATTAGACATCTCTCTGCTCATTTTGTATCAGTTTCCTTGACTAATTTTGTATACCTAGGTTGGAAGGTATCTAAGATTTATTCAGACCTACACTGACCACTTGGGCAGTTATCACTGTAAGCCATTTACTACTCAGTCTATAAAAAGGACTTGTTCCAAGTTCAACCTTGAATCTCAAAGTCTAGTGTAACAGACCTCATTTAAGTTATCAAAAAGAATGAGGAGCATTCCATTGATTTTTTTTTTCATTCTTTTGGCCCATGACCAGATCTTTTAACTGTTTTTTCCCTTTCCCAAGTAACAATAACTCAAGAGACAATATAAAAAACATTCTAATGAGACACATATTGTGCAGTCCTTGTCTAGTGAGGCTTTGAAGTTTGCACATGGTTAAGTGGGACTAAGTCTACATCAGCACTGATAATGTCTTCAAAAACCACTGCACCAACAACAGCCACTATTTGTATAGAAAGGAAATCAAAGTTATATACATTATTCATAAGACAGCTGGTGCAGGCAGATGAACCATATACTGCACGATCCAAAATTCTAGTTATTTATTAAACTGGTCCACAAGAAAAAAGACAGACATGAAGTACCCTGTGTGCTTGGCATATCCCAAGACAAAACCAATAATCTGCTGAACTTGCAGCACATAACAAATGGCAGTTCTAGTACATATGTGCAGAGACAAGGCTTGTGAATAATGGCAGTAAAATAGAAATATGTAATCTCCTGTCCTTTTGGCTATGCCCATGGTCAGACTGGGATATTCTTTCAAAGAGGACATAATAGATCCCAATTTCCACTTTACAGGTAAAAGGCTGGAGTCAGCCTCAAGCAAAGAAGACTCAGCACATTCTCTCTTGGCACAGAAAAACATTTTATCATTGGATAATGTAGCCAATCTACAACTTTTGCTTCAGAAAAAGGGAGACTTGCTTAGGTTTAATAAAAAATGTAGAAAGTAGAAACAATCCAGGGACATTCTACTTATGTATACAAAGTGATATGACAGGTTCAAGAGCTTTGGTTTATACTGTTAAAGACAGAATATATCAATCATCTTTTTTCACCAGGCAGAATATTCTGCTGGCATATTTATGAGGTCCCATAAGAGAGGTGGTGGCAAGTCAAAATTTTGCTCTTGAAATGATGCAATGCTCATTTGAACTTGGTAGAAGACTGTGGTAAATTATTAGGTTGGACAAATGATCCAGTTCAGCAGGCAAAACCCTGTCTTTTAATCTTAATTCTCCAATACTGGAACTTCAGTCAATTTCCTAGAATAGTATAAGCAAGTTTTCTTTAATAATGAATTTCCTTCTTTGCCTCTCTACTTGTACCATTTCTCTTATACAATTCTTGAGAACAGGGGAAAATGTAACATCAGATCTGAATTTCTGTCTTGGTCTGTCTCTGAAAGCTCCTCTCACTGTCCATGTCTATATTCAAGAAACTATAATGATAGCAGTTTCTGTCTCCCATCTTGCAGAGGTACCTGTCTCTCCCATTGTATGCCTGACTGTGTCCAGTACCACACCTGAGGGTATCCAAGAAAACCTGCTAACCCATGGCCTGGAAAGGAGGCAAGTTCTGGTTTTCCTGTCTTGCTTTGACCAACCTTCCATTTCCCATCTCAACTTGGCTCTTACCTGAGCCCTTCTGAACATCCTGTCACCTTTTACTGGGCTCATCTAAAATAGTCCACTCTGGGATAGAACAGAATAGGTGAAATACAGTGAAGAAAAAGACACCAATGAACAGGTGATTGTTTTGGATTCTATGACAGCAAATAAAACCTTGAGCTTGTACATGTGTATAATTATGGTGTTTTCATAAATGTCTTAATGAAAGCATCAGATGTCTGAAGTAATGATAATCATGCACTTTACAGATTTCTTCTGTTCTACATTTATATTTAACTCTCCCACAGAAGTATGTTAAGTTTGCTTTTCATATAGTTATTGAGCATTCTCTAGTTATAGATGCTGCTGAATTTAATCTCTGAATTAACTGTATGCAGACTTCATAAAGGAGTGTTCAGAGGACCCTGATACAAAAACAAAACAAAACAAACCCCACTACACTCTAGAGAGATAAAAGATCTTGTTTGAAATCTGTCAGAATCCTCCAACAAGCTACAATCATATTAGGTGTTGCTTGTAATGCAACATTACCTAATTAATTTGGCTTGATATATTTTCAAGAAGCAATCAGAAACAATTGCAGGACTGAATTTTAATTTAGTAAAAATAATAAATATTACAATTAATAACCACAAGTAAATTAACATAAGATTTTTTTATGGTACAGCATCATTCCTATAAATAAATTTTTCATCAATATCCTTGTCCTCTCTTCTGGTACTGTGCATGAACATCTTCTTTACCAGTTTACATGGGAGAAAAAGGATGAAATAATTTGAAGCAATTACTGGAGTGTGCTGATTACCTTAAATGTTCACTTGGGACTGTTTGTATTTGAAAACATTGCTGTGAGTTTATGTGTGTAACCCACAAAAAATCTAGTTTATATTTCATTAGCAACATCTAAAACCAGCTGGCAGGAAACTGCTCATTGACTGAGCTTATTTCACATACAGGATTGTGTCTCCTTTTTGTGAAACACCAGGAAACAGGATCAGGTACTGGTACAAACACTTCCACCGTTGATTCTGGAGGCTGCCTTTTGGAAGGTAACACATCATCTCTAAGAAGTTAATAAACTCTAGATCAACAGAAAAGAAAAAGAGAAAAAGAGTTCCCATATAATCATCAGTGAATGACATCAGTAGCTAGATTGCAGGGTATTATATGACAAAGAAGGATGTAGAAAATAACAAAAGTCTGTATTTTCAGTTTGAAGGAAAATGAAAAACCTGAATTATATGTTGCATGTTGGGGAACGAGTAGGTATGATACAGTTTCACTGGCTTATCTTCTTTAAAACTGTCTCAGTCACTAATTGAAAAGGTAGTTTATTTTCCAATAAGCTTACAGTGAAGATGGGATTTATTTTATTTAAATTTGAAAAATCAGTTAAGTGAAACACTACACAAATTAGACCTCAGTCATATCATGCCCGTGACAGGCATTGAAGACAGATGTACAGAATGCCCTTATGGAAATTCCAGTTTCTCTTCACTGCCTATAGAGGAAGTGGAGATGGGAAGCACAGACTGGATGCAAGCTTTTAGTCAAATAAATTTCACGAGATGAATCTTGTGTTAAATGCTGTTAAAACAATGGAAGTCCCAAGTGCTAGAAAAAAATGTTTGTAATCTTACATGCCCTGCTACCTAACAGTGCATAGTAGCCAAAAGAAGATGAAAAAAATGAAGCAAAGAAAAACTGTTTTTAAAATAAATGTTTTCTCACTTTTAGTATTTGACTGGTAGAAATACTTCCCTTGCTTTTTTTTTTTTTCTCCACTTTGCAGGATAACTTGATTTGTAAGATAAATCAAATACACAGCAGAAAGCAATGCTATCAACATAAATGATACTATGATTGCATGTTTAAAGCGTGAACTGGTTGTATCTGCATTTTCCTAGTTTACTATTTTAATTTGCATCAGTGTGAAACATAAAATTTCACATAGCTCACTAGTCAGCACTGGAGTTAAAGCATGGATCTATTTCTGAGGAGTTTTACTTCAGAAGGAAAAAGTAATACAGTGAATACAAGTTTAAAAACTAAGAGAATGTTCTTGACTCTACTTCTCATTAATGTATCTTTCAATTTGTTATATTATTTATAAAGTACAAACACATTTCACAGTCCCTCATGGTTCTGCCTTGAGTGAGAACATAATTAATTCTGCTCAGTGATTTTACATCTCATCTCAGGAAGACCAGACAGCACAGGTGATCCCAAACTGACCAGTGAGGCATTCCAGCCCATATATGGCATATTCAGTATAAAGCTGAGGGATCTGGAAGGTCTTAGCCCTCTCTCTTTGACCTCTTGTTCCACTTTGCTGACTTTGCTCCTCTTGGCTCAGGTCCTCTTCTGGTTTCTTCCTTGGAGCATCTGAGGAGGACTCTGCTCTGCCTTCGACCCTGATCTGTGTGTTCCTGAATCCAGTACCAGAATCCAGCTCCTCAACACAGTTCCTCTGTGCTGTGGGGCCCAGTCTGGGACTATCCTGCTGCCTGCTCCACAGCATCAGTGGTGATGGTGACATAATTACCATCGGGGGGGTGGGTTCAATACTGGTTTGTATGTATTTCTATATATTCCATTTTTATTACTTTTTTTTTTTTTTTTTCATTAAAGCTGTTCTAGTTTCCTTTTCTAATCACTGAGTCTCTCTCCCTTTCTCCCTTTCTCTTCCCCTTTGGGGAGGGAGGGGGGTTAACAGAGAGTGTCTGTTATTGGTCTGAGGGGCCACCCTGACCCTGAACCATGACACTCACGTATGTATAATGTGTTTATATGATGCTCATTGCTCCAACAAGTGTCCAACTTAAAAACTATTTAAGAATGTGCAACTCTTCAAGGGCTTTGAATAGTCTCATAGGATGAAGGATATCATTACATATGCAGTATCTGAAAGACTTTATTAGGCTTGTGCCTAAGTATTAAATATATGAGTATATATATCAAGTATAAGGTTTTGCTATATATGTACATTCTGGTATTTTTTGCTCTGTCTCCAGTTACACAACGGTAGCATCAGTCTCAGATTACAGTCTAAATGCCTCAACCAGAGTAACAGTACAAAAAAATGAAGTTACTGGAGAAATAACCACCATGCTAACATGTTACCTGAAATACAGCACTTATTTGAATATAATTAGATGAAGAAATTAGAAAGTCAGTATGCTAATCACTGCCAAAGTATGTTGAATGGAAAGCAGATTATAAATAAAATTATTTAAATATGTTTTCTGTCATTACAAGAAAAGCACCAGACACTTGCCTTGAGATCAGAATCCATGCATAATGCAATAATATGGATTTGGTCAGGGGGAGCTGAAGCCAACTTTCCCTGGAGCTCTCCAACTTCAAAGAAAGACCTTCCTATTGTTAATCAGTTTGCAGCAAGCCTTATTGTTTTTAACTGGATGAAGACAACTCATTACTTCACATAAAAACTGATGTACTGATGTTCAGTTACCTATTACAATACTGAAAAGTATTTATATATATTTATATATATATTTTATATATATATTAATATTAATATATATTTAATGAATACATTAAATTAGGTGGAAGATAAAAATAAGTGATAAATAACAACGTACATTGCCATGGTTTGGTCTACTTCACATACTTTCAAGTACAGTAATAAGTGTAAAAAGTAAAGTATCGAAATTATCAAACATAATAAGAAAAGCTTGCTTATGCAACCCCAACTAGTAATTACATATTGCACTTCCACAGTTACAGTTTTTGCCAAGCAGAGAAAAGGCTGATTTCATACAAGTGAGAGAAGGGACTCTAGAGGCAAATACTGTCAGCTTCCTGAAGACTTTTGTCTTCTAGCACTGAGCAGCTTCCCTATACCAAGCAAGAATATATATGAAGAGCTCTTCAGCTGCCTTCCTTCTCTGGTAGACTCTGATACTCCTGGTTTAGAACTACCTTCTCAGTGAGCTTCTCACCTTTTCTTTGCTACCAAAGTCTCACTGTTCAATAAACTTTGCTGGGCAGGTGCAAAAGAGTGCTGGGTAAGTTCAAAGTATAGCACTACATAACAACAGAGAACCTCCTGTCTGCTGCAGATGTTTTATACACCTCAGCTCATCTACTTCAAAGGCTGATTCTCTGTTGGGTTTTTTTCCAGTGGAGAAAGTGACAGTAGAATTTGCTTGCAAAATGCTTGACCAACGTCTCTTTCACCATGACTTCCCCAAACAACTTAGCTGTGGAATATCCTGGGACTGGTATCTAGAATTATAAGCAACTTCCATCACATCACGTGCCTGGTGGTTGGTAGTTGGGCTCTGAATCATATAGGGAGTTCATTTATGCATTAAGAATAATAGCTTAAAACTCAACTATATTATAGTTTATGTATTTTTATATTTATCTTTATACACTTGTAGTTAATATCTCAGTATCATGTGAAAACTTTAGAATTATTGGAAGAATTGGAAGATTTGGGAGATTTGCACAGCCTTCCTTAAGAAATTTATGCTTGACTATATCTGTACCAAGGTTTGTCCCTGAGTTAAGTATGACTTTTTCTGACAGCTTCAGTGGAGTCAGTTCTTCACTCTAATAGTGAACTTGATCCAAAGAAAAATCACCAGAAAGCCATCAGAAAGCTTCTATCAGCTTTCTGGAACTACTCTCCATTTCAGACATCTTTCTCAACTGTAACCCAGGTTACTGACCTGCTGACATTCAGTTTCAGATTTTCTCTGTGTTCATTTCAGGTTTGTGTGCATCTGCCAGAGTATCTCTGTCTCTGTTTTTCACTATGTTGGATAAAATAACTGTCATACAGAATTGCCTATCTCAAATGTTCCTTTCCCTTTGCTTTTCCAAAGGCTTGCAGAAAAAAAAAACCAAAACAGCTGATAAGTTCTGATTGGTGTCTGAGGTCTATTTTCATATGTAAATGGAGAACATACTAACTGAGAAGTAAGAGTGAAAATTATATGGGATGAGCAAGAAAAAATAGGAAAAAATATGTAGTCAATTTTTTTATCCCTTGTAGTTCGTTGGGTTATTTTAGTTCTGTTATATGACTACAGTAGGCTTAGAGTAATTAAACATGCAAAGACAGAAACAAGGAACTAAAAACAATGACTGAATTTATAGCACGTAGAGACTTTCTGGTGACAATAACCCAGATAAAATATAGCCAACAGTAAAGTACGGAAAATCATCTCTGTAGAGTAAAATGGAACAAAGAGCTTACTTACATTTCTTCACCATGTTCTAAGAAATTCCTCCCCTCATCTATGAGGACACTGCCTGAGTTCCCACAAAATTCTGTTCTAGCTGTAATGAGCATTTGTCTATGAAAATCACTGAATTGGCTTAATCCTTATAAATATTGAACCATATTGCTTACTGCTTACTATTATTGCTGCTTATGTCTGCCCTTACAAGCCCTGGGTAGGTATTCCTGCTTTCCAGCATTTTAATCAGAAAATTCTGACAGTAACCACTAACTTAATTTTGCTTCATGTAAAAAAGAGTGCATTTCTATTTTGATGCTGTAATGATACAAAATGATTGGACCCAACTTTATGTGCAATGTGTTGATATAAAATAAGACAGTAATATGTACTTTGACCAACAAGGATGGCAGTCCTAAAGAACTCCTCTGATCAGCTAGACATAGGAACAGGTCTTTAAAAACACTGCATGGCAACTTGTCAGGAAATACTAAAAGGCACATAAATATTCAGGGGATTTCCTGACTCAAGTGATTTGTTATTTTGGTTTTCATTAAAGCAGGTGTTTATTCTAACTATTGTATATAACTTCACCTCTTACAAAAGCCATGCACACCTTCTTTCTAGTTCAACTGACAAGGTGGATTTTTTAAAGTCACTTGCCTGCCTTTCAACTCCATGGGTCATTCTCCTCTATCACACTTATGTGGCAGTAAACTTTAAAAACTCCTGTTTCTCCAAGTTTCTGAAGTCCTAGCCAACAAACCACATTAAAACCAGAGGTCATCCTCCAGAAGATAAGCGCATAGAAACCATGAAGAGCAAGTCAGTGGTTTAAGTAGTGAATTCTTTCCCAAAAAGAGATTTATCAACTATGGTACAAAAAGAACAGAGCCACTGAATGATCAGAGAGGTTGGGTTTTTTTGCTTAGTAATGATTGAAGCCATTTTACCTGTCTCATGTTGTGAAACATTGTTCATGTGTACCACAATAATCTAGTCTTCTAAGAGGACACATATAACTACTTGAAATGACACTACAAATTATTTACCTAGTAGAGACAAAATTAAGAAGCTTTCAGTTACTAAGTATTATATGGTGCTTTCATTGAAGTATTTTAAATCAGTCTATTTTGTTGGTATCTAGATCACAAATATGAATTAAATTGAACAACAGATTTAACACAAAATTTATCGAATACAACCAGGAATAAATGCAAATCTAGAACATTTACAATTATTACTTGGAATAAGTAAATCACATTGACATCTGAGGATTTCATGAAGCTTAATTATCTCCAGTTTTGCCATTTTTTCTATAAGGTTGGCAAATCCATTAATGTATCAGCTCACAATATGAAGCACTAATTTCCTAATCCCAAACTCAACAGAACTAATTTAGCAAACTAAAGAAAAGAATTCTGATTTGTAGAGGTCCTCTCTGCATTAATTCAGTGCCATCCACAAAGGTCTGTCAGTCTGGAAAAATCAAACTATGTTTATTTGGACACTTCAATTCACACTATGGAGGCCTTTATTTTGGCACCTTGTCAGGAAAACTAGTCTGATCATTCTCTCATTTATATTTAGTTGCACATAGGTGTAACTTCCCTGAATTCCTAAGTTGTACTTGATTAACATGAAATCAGAAATTGGCCTATCATTTTTTACAGCATACGTTTATAGCAATAAAACATAGTGTTGCATGACGTAGAGTCATGGAGGGGGGTTTTTGGAATAGTTTGCTGACAGAGTAGGAAAAAAAAAGTATCCTTCTTTATTAAAACAGCTTTCATATATAGGTCACAAGAACTAAAATGGGTAAAAAGTGAGAGCTGAGAACACTGCAATAATGCAATATGTCACTGTAAGGTTAAGTCAACAATAAACTCTGTCATATCTTGTGTCCACTTTCTATCACACTTGTACATTCAAGTGTGTGAAAAGATACTTCCAAAATTCGAACTTCTGCTTAGAAAAAGCCTTTAAAATGCCATAGTGTTGTCTATAATTTTTGACACTCAGTAATCTCCAAACAAAAGGTAATCAGTTTTACACTAGAAATAAGTGCCAGTGTTGCATATTGACCTTTTTTCCCCTTGGTGCTTACCTTCTCCTGGAAAGCTTTAGAAGAGAGGTGAAGACATGGGACTTGGGTGAGGCACAGGATGGAAGACATTGCAAGGATCTCTACTATTTTTTCTGCATTCATTTTGAAGAGTGAACTGCATCTAAAGCTTTATCTTGGATTTTGTTGACAGGGATTCTGTCCAGATTATCCTGGGAAGTAAAACTGCCAAGTAAGGCTGTATTTATTCTACTGTCAATTTTCAGAAGTTATCCATACTTTAAAGAAGCACATGGATGAGCTGGTCATATGTCTAAACTAGTCCTCCTTATGATATCTGCCTTTTACTTTGCTTCAGGATTCCCACAGAGCAGCTGTTTTGTTTCTTTGATGTAAAGTTGTTCTTCTTCTCTGTCACAGTAACAACATACCAAATCTTGCAATACAGTGAAATTTTCCTGACAGGCTTTATTTGTTTCCAAGATAACTATTTCCCCATCACCACTTCCATTCTGTAAAAAAAACCACCTTTCTCTACTACAAATTAGAATACTTTGATGCCACAAGAGCATGCAAATGTCCTAGGGTTGCAGACACTTTCTTAATTGCCTTCTTGTAGCAGCACAGCAAAGACTTTGTGGCCCAGCTGTAAACGCCCATGACAGTGTCTAGATCTGCAGAGTTTCTCAGTCTTGCGGTGAAAACTTCCTTGCTCTGCGCACTGCGCACGAAGGCAGCTCCCTGCACCTTCGGCCGCCCCAGGTGCGCTCTGCACCACGGCGGGCCTGCCTGAGGCACAGGAGCTGCCCCCGCAGCGCGGGTGAGGCCGAGCTGGTGCCTTAATGGATTGGGATTAATTACGTATAGCCCGGCAAAAGCTGGAGCTGCCGCGGTGGCAGATGTTTCCCTGGGGTTTGAGGATGTGAAAGCGTCTCCCCCGCCTCCTCTCTTTTACCAGAGGTGCTAGGGCAGAGCTTGGCACTGCGGCTGGGAAAGCCCCGCCGTGGGTTCCCCTGGGAGGAGGCGGCTCGGCCCCCCCCCGCCCCCCCCACAAGTCC
>JANHGL010004281.1:132646-142835 GCA_024611195.1 Ceyx melanurus | reverse complement strand
TTTCTTTCTTTCTTTCTTTCTTTCTTTCTTTCTTTCTTTCTTTCTTTCTTTCTTTCTTTCTTTCTTTCTTTCATTTTCTGGAGAAGTAAGATTTTACCAGTTACTGCCCCTAGACTCTGCAGATTTGGAAAATATTCTTGTTTCTCAAGACAGTGATGCTTAGCATATATGTGCTTCATGTGGATGGCAGCCAGTATAAGCTTGGAGAAGCTAAACTGCATCATTAGGGATATTGACAAATTGTAGATGTATGGTGATAGCTGATAAATCTGTATTTCTACCCCAGACTTGAGGATTCTCTTGTTCTCCAGATAAAAAGGGGAACCTGCAGATTAAGACAAGGATATCTGGTAGATGTTGAAATAACATTACATTTCCAGGGACACAGATTCAATAACCTACATAGTACCTTTCAATTTTCTAGGCAGTGTTATCTGTTAGTTATTACACAGCAAGTCTTTGAAGGGCAGATGCTGTCTCACCATAAATCAACAATGGGATGGCAGGGGAGAAGAAGGACGTTAAGCTTTGCAGTGTTTAATTTCTTTCTGACATAGAAAGGGAACAACCAGCAGCTCCTGATTTCTGAAGACTGTGTGGACTCTTCCCCACAGGACAGACAGTACAAGATAAGGCTTCCCCATACCATTTGACAGAAACTGTTTCCCATGGAGGGATTATGCTATAGACAGATTGTATAGCCCGCCTAACAGAACATCTTTAGGCACCAAACAGGATGCAATTGTGTTCACATTGCTTATTGGAGATGGTGCTTTGCATAACCTAATCCCTGAGCAGCATCTGGGGTTTGTTTCAGAGAGAATGAGATGGTTTGCTCCAGGGTAGTGAACAGTATTTATTTGGTGTGGGTAATAAAGGTTTGTGAACCAGGAAATTTGAATTACCTGTTAGTACTGCTGTTGACTACAGGCTCTTTAGTGTTTGGGAGGCTTTTTAAGTTAAACGGTGGACTTAAGTGTTTGAAAACTGTTTATTTCCCAGGTTTTTGAAAGTGATGTCTACACATACAGAAAACTTCCTAACCTTTCATGCAGGGTTAGTCAATGTAAACAGGTAAGGATATAACATGAGTAGTCATCTGTGAAGATTTTTACAGAGTTTCTTACTTGTCAACAGTGGCTGTGAAGGGACTGCAGGTGCTTGTTTGTGCATAGTGGCTCACTTACTGTCCTTTTTAATTCTGACCATTCATCATTCTAGATTTAAGGGCCTAATACCAATTACCTAAGTTAGTCTTACTGTGCCTAAAATAAATGTATTTTGACTTAGAAAGAGAAGCTACTCAGGGTTTGTGCATAGCAGAAAGTACTACAAATGCTAAACTTCTCCTTTCTAAAACCAATCGTGGTTGGGTGGCTTTTTTAAAAAATTATTATTATTTCATTTGCTCCCAGTGTGAAATCGCCCTGAGAATCCTACTCATGATTTATTTGATAAAACAGTGCTTCTGTGTTCCCTGTAAGAATGTTCCACTATAAACATATTATTTTTCTGCTTGAATGAGAATTGGACCCAGCTATGTAATTAGATCTGAATTCTCTGATAAAGTTTCTGTTTGGGGTCCTGCTTCAGGTTTCCTTGCAGAGGCAGGTCAGAAACCAGAAGTCGAGTTTTGCATTGCTATTGAAGTGATTCAGAGGCCTGGTACCACAGGACAGTTTTGATAATAGCAAATGATGTACAGGTTTAACACAATATTAAGGTTGTCTCAGAGTGTCAGGGGCTACAGAGCTGATGTGAAGGCCCTCAACAGTGCTGCATGGAGAAGGGATCTGAAACCTTACACAATATGTTGACGAAGGTGCCCATGGAGATTAACCTCAAAAGGCCATATTTTCTTGGTAGATATGGAAGGAACTTCATTTATTCATAAACCAAGTATCCGGGCATCAAGACAATTTGTGAAATGCTGCAACAAGATTAATTTTGTGCCTGGCTGGCATTTGTGAAATAAGGCTCATTGCCTTTTTTATGCTTTCTTCCACTTTACACATTGTCTGAACACGACAATGAAAATAAGGAGGCATATATACAGGACTATAAAGCCAGTTAATTACACATATGGATTTTCAGTTTGTTTGTTTTGGAGGCTTTTAAATTTTGTTTTAAATGAAATTATGAACTCCAAATACATTTTTATTCTAACATCTAATTACTCTGTAATAAATATTTTGCCATGATACCTTCCAGCAAATAAAGACACAAAGCCTTGCATGGTGAGCTCATCAGGAAGTTACTTGTGGAATAGCAGCTGCAGCAAGTGTTAATCTAGAGAATTGATAAGGAAATAGGATGGACTAACTCACTTTCCTGGAGTGCTTATCTGTCATTTAGGCTTATGTAAAATATTCTAATAATGTCCAGACCCCAGTAGCCAGGAGCTATCACTGGGATATCAGAGGAGTCAGGGTTTGCATAACAACAAGAAGGGGTATCCTTGCTATGTTTCCTCCTCTTCTCTTGTTCCCAGCCCTCCCTGTGCCTGGAATGTAAATTCTAAACCACTGAAAAAGACAGAAGGCAAACCCATACAAGACAACTGGCAGGTGGGCAGCAAGTGGTCAGGACAGCAGTAAAGCACCAATACACTATATGTCTTAACACTCAATATAGCTCTTAAGAGATTTCAGAGCATTCACAATCTTTACAGAAGACCACGGCTCAGATGTTCAACCACATGAAAGGCGAGCATGTAATCTCATGCCTGTGTATCACTTGAGTTTCCTGGAGACTTTGGTCTTGGGTACTTAAAGATACTGCTTAGTCAAGAGAGACCTCATCTTACACCGTGTTTCCTTTTTCATATAAACTGAGTGTTCATTAAAGGCTTTTCTGAGATGGTGCTGATGGCTGAAGTCACCTCTGTCTGTACAATCTGTGCATACAAATTCACCACATAGCCCTGTCTGACCCTAGAGAATCCATTTAAGGGAAGAAGGATAATGCATACCCAGTGACCATTCTGGTGCTCTACAGAATTACAGAATTATGTGTTTAGAAAATTAGATAAAATGTGTTGTCTGCGATTACTTTTTTTTTTATTAAAGTCAGAGGCAGCTAAATGGGAAGAAACCAAAAATGCATATGGAGAAAATAATATCCAAAAAGCCTGGGACATGCTAGAAAACCAGCAAACAGGAACATTAACACAAAAATCAATAGGAAAAAAAAGACATATACTGAATCCAATTAAGTTTGCATTGATTATAGAGAGGACAACAAAACCAATTTTAACACTTCTCTCTAATATTTGATCCTGAAAATTGTGTCCTTATTAAAAAAATTCTCAGTATCAGTTTCCTTGATATTCTGCTTTTTCCTCTGAGAATGTGTTATACACCACATTTGTCATTTATGTCAGAATAAAATAAATATAAGACAAAGAAGCCACTAAAACAATTTTCAGTTTTGAGAACTAAAAGTATCAAAAACACAATCAAAGAACTGAAAGCATAATTATTAGCAATGAATAAAAAAAAATTACAATTTCCAGGAAGCATAGAAAAACATGATAAATATGTCTCTTCTCAGAGTGGAAGATAAATTCAGACCACACCTAAGAGCCTATCCAATATTTTTGTTAAAATTGTTAAGACTAGAAGATAACACCAGGTATGCAAAGGTATTTTTGTTTTTTTCACTTAACTCCTACCTTGGAACCTAACATTTCTAGGTGATTTTTTTTTTCCAACTCCTGTAACACGTTTTACATCACAAACAAAGTCTCTATGCAAACCTGGCTCTGACAGGTAGGTAAAGAGTAGACAATAAGGTAGTGTTCAGATCTTTTAGGATTTGTGACTCTAAATTTTATAAGTAAGATAATTAAAAGAACTCATGACAGAAAAACAATCCACTGGCATAATGATGACATCTGTTCTATCTTTGTCTTATTACGTGAATAGTTTTGAATCTTCTTGACTTTCTAGTCAAAGTGAAGATGATTTCAATATTAGAAGTAAAAATCCAGAAAAAAAAAAAAAAAGGTAAATTCAGGATGTAGTTGTATTAGTACAAATCTCTGTAATTCTGGGGAAAGCTCTCTTTTGTTTCCCAATAATTGTGAAGTATCTTTTCACAAAATATTTGTAATAATATACTTGGGTTGAAGTTAATCTCTCCTCACATCTAACATCTAAAAGTTACGTGTATGGCCTAAGCTTATTGTCCAATCTGTTTGTGTTGAACAGAAAACACTGGATGTCTAAAGCAGGTATCTAAGGAGGTGAAATGAACTGCTTTCTAAATGTACTTGCCTCTCAGCCAGTGTAAAAAGCTTGAAGTGCTCATCTCACTGTTAGGCAGTTAAGTAAAAAGAATCACAGCTTGACATCCAAATCTGCAAAGGCACCTGTTGATTTTAGTGGCAATATATTGAAAGATCTAGCTTCAAAATGCTACAGATCATACACTCAGTAGTTTTAGACACTGTGAAGAAACATGCAAAGCCATGAGATTTTCTTGCAAGGTGCACCACTGAAATATCCTTTCTCTCTGATTTCTTTCTTTTTTTTTCATCCTTTGATTCAAGTAAGATTTCAGCATGATAAAACACTATTCAAAATGCATTATAAAAGGGAAAATATGCAATAAACCTGTGCAGTCACAGGGAAGACAGAAGGAAATAATCTTCAATTTTTAATGCAAAAGAATTATTTCAGGCACCAGGAAAACATCCTGCCTTGTTGGAACAGTGGAACAATGGAAAAGTAATCTGGAGTTGTAGCAGTGTGTAACATACTGGCAGTGTGTAACTCAGATCACCTTGGCTGTCAGTGATGATCTGCAGGTAGCAGATTCTACTGGTCATGAGTCAGTAGAGGATGATTTGACTTGATGACCTCCAACCTCATCTGTTATAACACTGTGAAAAGCCTTAACCTTTGCATCTGAAACTTCTCTGAGCTCACACAGGACATGTATGCCAAGGTCCAGTTATGTTTAATATTTCCCCATCAGTGCTGCAGAATAGAGACTGTCTTGTTACCATCTGCGAAGACTGGAGCAGGGCTGTGCATGAACCGAGGTGTTACTCAATGTATTTGGAAAACTTTACACTGAAATATTGAAATGGAATTTAGCAAAATTTGAGCAGCTGAGCAGGATCACAGCTTTGGACTTGGGTGTCTATGTGTTCTGTGCAAGTCCCAATTTTGGTAAGTCCCTTTGGCTCTGCTGATGTTGTGGGATGTGAAAATGCCTGCCAGCTTCTGCATCCTTGAAACTGAATCTAGGCACATGCCATCTGCCTTTCCTCCCCAGGCTATGGTCTTCAGCCAAAGAATATTCAGGCATACAAGCAAGAAGACAGTGGCAGCAAGTTTCAACAAGTCCCCTAAATGAATGGGGAGTTTGGGGGGGTGGGGGTGGGTGTCAGGATTTGGTGAAGTGGGGTACCAATGAGGGCATGCAGCATAGAATAAGTGATCTCTCAGGCCATATGAGTAGAGACAGTATATTCATTCTTCCTGCACAAGCAGTAGTGGATGTTGGGGGAGGGTATTGTGCTACATTCAGTATAGACATGGTCTCTCTGAATTTGGCCCAGGCAGCTGCCCAAAATTAAACATGCAAATAAGTAAAGCTCCTTAGGAGAAGAAATGTTTTCTAATCAATTTCCATTAGATGGAAAGCTGTTATGGGTAAGTAGGTGGTAAGCTTTGCTGCCAATAAATTAATATACCTACTTCATGACCATCAATTGTTGTCAGAAACTTGTGCTAGTCTGGAAGCCTTTTTTTATAAATTGACAGTGACTGGCCAGGCTGAAAACAGGTGTATCCATTGGAAGCTGTTCTGACCTTTGGTTCGTTGCATACGCTCATGTCATGTTGCATTACCTCATCATATCACAAAAGCTAAATGCCATGCAGTGTCACATTTTAACCTAAGATGGCTCATCAGCCCCACTGTTTTCAGATTAGGTAGCAAAAGCACAGTAAATACATCATCTCCTAAGTTATTTTAGCACTTAGCAGTCACATAAGAAGTTGAAGGCAGTATTCACTCAAATTAACAGATATAGCATAATTTATTTGGAAACTCTCTGGGGCTTATTCACTGATTATTATTTCCATAAATCATTTTACTGTGTGCTAATAAATATTTTGAACAATTCTTTTCAATACTAAGAACGACAGCCCCTTGGAAATCTGCTGCTTAAGACTCCCTGAATTATTACCATGTTTGAGGTGAAAGAGCATGGCACCCAAGGGCAACCAGCCTATAAAATTGTCCTTGCTTTCTGCATGGCTGTGGGATTGCCCTGCTTGCCATGCTCCTAGCTTTCCATCAGTTTATGAGTCAAAGCCTAGTCTGTGTCTATTTATAAAGCTTATATCATCGAAGTGGGAAATTGAAGCAAAACCTTTTAAATCAGGGGACCAGTCACATGGAGACAAAAGTGACTGACCATGGATCTTGACTGCCACGGGACGAAATTTGTTTGGTGAAAAGGCTAAGATATAACTGTGAGTGATACGAAGGTTTGGATAAATTGTCATCAGTCCACAGGAATCTCAAAGACTGGAAAAGAAGGCAGGCAAAGGATACATTCATCCTGCATACTGGTTAAGTGATCCCTCCAGGCCTGCTCAGCCCACATAATGCTAGTCTGTGATGACTTGCATACAATCAGAGAAGTTAAGGGTTAATGTTCTAAAGACAGTTAAGTTGCATGCAGCTTCCAAATGACACCTGATGGCCCTTTGGGAGAGGGGTTCTCATGCTTTCTGGAGGCAAGAGCATAGGGGTGGGCAATCACAGTTGCTTTCAGATCTTTGCTTCTGTTCATGTAGGTAGACCTGGAAGTAAGAAGTATTAAAGCGAATGCTCCTGATTTTTTATTCATCTATATATTTTTTCCTGTCGTGTGAGTACAGGCAGGTGCCATTCCAATGAACATGGTTTTGTCAAGCCACGTGACAGAAACATCCTAATTTGCTTCCCTCCTCCTAGTTCAACTCTGTGCTGGGTATGTAGGGAGGGAGGGAAGGAACATGCAGAGCTGTGCCTTTCCCGACAGGGTACATGCTGGAATATATTCCCTTTCCTTGCCCCCACTACACTCACATCTTGCCTACTGTCTCATGCATGTGATGGGGTGATACGGACTGAAACAGAGGGGAGCACTAGAATTCTTGCATGCAGCTCAACTGTTTTGAAAGTCTGGCTGCCATGCAGTATTTGGCATCAAGGCACCAAAGAGAAGTAGGAAATGATGGAGATGAGATTTAACAGAGGAATCAGACTTCTGAGGTAGCAACTGTAAGGACCAGCTCCACCACATGTCAGAGCCTTATGTGTGAAATGCTGAGCATCTGCAAGCTCCTCAGTGGCCCATAAAACCAAAAACCTTCTTCTTGGAGCTACTCAGATTCTTTCAAGACTAGAGACCCCCCATCATTCCCTCCTTTTGCCTTCCTGTTTCTCCTTCAGTTAAAATGCCTAATACTTACTAACTAAATCATTAACTGAGTTAAGCATTTTAATAGGCTAAGTAATTATAGCCCATGGTCATAATAAATGATATGGAGAGGGGATTTTTTTGATTAAGAAATGTTTTGCCATCCCTGTATAGCACATGACCTTCAATGTATAGGCCATATTTCTTGCTCACTCTGCCACCCTAAGGGCAACGCTTCCCTTTATATATATATATATAAATGTTAATGATGCACTTGTAATCACATGGCTGCATTTGAACAAATCTCATTCCACGTTTTCCCTGAAGGGTTTAATTATACAAGTTTGTGCAGAATTACACCCAGTTGTAATCCTGAGGTCTGCTGGTGTAGCTTGGCTGAGCATCTATGTTCCTGGTTCATTTGAGAATTTATACTCCCAGAGAAGTGTGCACAAAGAAATGGGATGCAACATTCCAAATAAAAGCTTAATGAACATAACTGCAAACTCAACCTCTCTAACAACAATTATATGCACCTTTCTGCAGAACAGCAGAACATAATTCTGAGCTATCCCTTTATTGTGGGAAGAAAATAGTCTCAATTCTTTTTATTATGTAATTTAATGTAATTTTTTTTTTTTCAGTCACAGATACTTCAAAAATAACACATTTAAAAGGAGTTCCTTCCCTGTTATCCTTCTATTAAAGGTCTGGATCAAAGTCTGACATCTGCTTCTCTGCTGTAAATCTAGAGATGATACCTGGATTCCAGTAGCTCTGGATTTATACCAACTCCAATGAGAGATAATTTGGCCATCTAAATATGTAATTGTTCTTAGTGAAAAAAAATCTATTAATCCCTCACAGCAGTCACTGATTGTGGCATTTTAACAATAACAGCCAGCATGATTGAGTGTTTTCAGTGCTTACTGACAGATGGTCATTGTGTTACAAAACAGCCTCCATTAAATAATGACCATATCCACATGAGAGATGGAAAATAGTTCTCTATTGTACACTCCTTTTTTGCTGCACATAATGAAGTAGAAATGTGTATTCTACTCCATTTTATACTTATACTGAAAGGCCAAAACTTCCATTTGAATGAAAAGTGATAAGAATATGAAAGCAGAAATGTTCTATGTTGCTTTTATTCATTTGCGCTTTTATTCATTTGCTTGTCTATTTGTTTGCATGTAATAAACCATCAGGATTGTGTGGTTAATGCTCTTCTGTCCTTATTTCTCAGTATACAGTTCCCTTAGGGCACTAATGGAGCTTCTTTTGAAAGATCACAAGTAAACTAAAGGCAAAGATACGGTTTAGTAGTTACAAAATGACAGGGCTAAAACTCTGCTTCCTCTTAACATGATGATTGTGAGTGCACAGTGGTCTGTGTGGCTGGGAAAGAGATTTCATTCCAACCACAATGCTTAGGACCATAATGTGTACTAACACATTATATTAACACACATTAACATTCACAGAGCTGTGAATTTACTAATGTCACTAATGTTGCTACAGAAGTGATATCTGTTATAGTGAAAAAGGATCTGAAGCAGCAAGCGTGTTCAATAGATGCCTCAAATATGCTGTTAGTAGATGCCTTACTCTGCACAAGGAACAACACAGTAGAAGTAGGAGTACTTTTCTAGGGGATCAGAGTCGAATGAGGGAAACAAGTTGTCGTGCATCAGATTACTGATAAATAAAAGGATTGTTTTTCACAAGCACAGACGACTAAGCCTACCTTTCTGAACACATTCAGAGCTAATTTTTTAAAGGAACTGTTGATAACTGTCTTCATTCCCACTGAAAGAAGTCTCAATGATCCAACTGAGCTGAAGTGAAATGATGAAGCACAACTAGAAAAAATAAATACACAGCTATTTATGTGTTGACTGTTCAGAAGTACAAAAAATAGCTAACTGCTGGGGTTATTTTTGTCATTAAAAAGAGCAGGTAAAGCTAAACATGGAATCAACAGACCTATCAAATAAGAATGTTCCTGTCAGCTCTCAAAGCAAATCTATGCTTCAGCAGTAATTTTAAGCCTCATCTTGCACAACGTATGGCAAAACCATTTATACCTACCACTGAATCTTTAGCTGCGCTGAACCTGATTGCTCGCTGCACTTGCAACTCACTACATTTTATATGATGCTTTAAACTGTATTATTTTACTGACTCTCACTTGGTAATCACAGAAAAAAACCCAAAACTTCCAAAACCGTGAGCATCTTGTCTATGGAAGCTTTCAGGGCACACTTTGCATAAAATTCACTACCATGGAGGTCAATGATCAGATTGAAATCAGAAACTTCCATGTATCTGAGTGACCTCTTCTAGTTGCAAGTGCTCTTGGGTTGTAACTTGTGGGTTTTATATATCTCTCTATGTTTACAGAATCACAGAATCACAGAATCACAGAATTACAGAATGTTAGGGGTTGGAAGGGACATAGAAGATCATCTAGTCCAACCCCCCTGCCAGAGCAGGATCACCTAGAACAAGTCACCCAGGAACAGATCCAGGCGGGTCTCAAGTGTCTCCAGAGAAGGAGAATCCACAACCTCCCTGGGCAGCCCGTTCCAGAGCTCTGGCACCCTCACTGGGAAAAAGTTTTTCCTTGTGTTTCCCTTAAACCTCTTGTGCTCCAACTTGCACCCATTGCTTCTTGTCCTGACATTGGATGACATTGAGAAAAGTCTGGCTCCATCCTCTCTACACTCACCCTTAACATATTTATAAACATTAATGAGG
>JANHGL010004281.1:110459-132546 GCA_024611195.1 Ceyx melanurus | reverse complement strand
CTCCAGGCTAAAGAGCCCCAGCTCTCTCAGCCTCTCCTCATAAGGGAGATGCTCCACTCCCTTAATCATCTTGGTAGGGGAATTAGGAATTGTGCTGAACTAGGTTCTGTGATTGGAAATAAGAGCTGTGCTTTTATTAGAGGCCACAATCAGTTCCCAGAGCTAGTCTCTTGACCCTGACAAACTGTGGGAAAAAATTTTCTGTCGTGGTTCCCACTTGTTTCAGATAGCATAGTAGCCTCTTCAAGACCAACTAATCTCAGTTAAGGTGAGAGACATTCTCATGTCTATTAAGTAACCATTTATAATTCAAAAGAACATTTATGAAAGCAGCAGCATGTCTTTTGCCTTCTATATATGGGACAACATCCAGTGTTTAAACCAAGTGAGCACTTCTGCTACAATTTGTTGGCAGTTTGAAATCCTGTGGGGAAATGAGCGCATGGCTTCATCACCTGCTAGAGAGCTATCACAGCTCACCCTCAGCTAGCAGACTCACAGACTTTTAAAGCTGAATATAGGTTACAGAAGTTCACCTTATCATATTTTCAAGGTGGTATCTTCATGTCAAGCCAGCAACAAAGCAAAAGAGATCTTGAAAAGTATCTGGAGTGAAAGGAATACTCCTGGTTCTTGTCTTCAAAACCTTTTTCATAGTCATAATGTAGTTTAAGTGCCATTATTTTAACTTAAATATATTTAATAATATATTAAATATATTAAATAAATATATTAAAACAAAATCTTGTTCCTCTAGGCAAAGGAACACTGAAAGGGAGAGACAAAATCACTCGTTTCCTCATTTTTCATAATGATATTGTGAAGCTACATCCTTGCCCTGTGGTCCCTTTGATATGTTTGCTGATTGTACCCAAATGAAGCTAAATCTTGCTTTATCTCCTCACAGAACTCCCACCCACTTTTTATTTCCTTTTATGAAAGCAGAGGGGGACATAGGAAGTATTATTTCTCCAAGTAAGAGGTTTCAGAGCTATCATGCACGAGTTGTACAGGGAAAGGAGGACATTTATCACAACATATAATGGAACAGGATCTGCAGACCCTTTGTCCGTGTATTTGATTGAATTGAAAACCCCGTGTTCTTATAAGAGATTTTTTGTAGTCATTACCTACTAAGAAGTGCATGTTAAATTTACAAACACAGACAGCATTTATGTATATCTATGTGTCATACCACAGTTATGACAATACAATTGTTTGCATGTCAAGTGCTGTGTGCCACAGCTCACCAACTCAGCACGACATAGTCTTGCAGTAAGAGTATTATTAGTCCATTAGACTATTAACAATAATAATTAGACTATTAGTCCTAGTCTTGAAGCCCTGCTGTCTCTAAGACTATGAGTATGCTCTTCTCCAATGAGAGAGCAATGAGCATCTCTTATGTTCCCACAGTGTGGGAGAACTTCTGGCACATTTTTTGTATCAGCATTTTGCATTCTGCCCCGACATTCATACAAGCTCCTTTGAGTTTGGCGCCATCCTTAGTTTTATATATGTTCTTCCTTCTCAGCAGTCCATTCATAACAAATATTTGGAGAAGTGGGTCTCAGGTACCTTCCAAGAAGAGATCCTATGTAGAATCAAACTTCCCTGGCAATTTTCCAGTGATTACATTTTAAGAACTTACTTTCAATCATCTTCTTATCTACATTGTGAACTAAAGGTTGCTGTCTACCACAGCACCCTGTAGCCAAGCTGATATGATTCAGGTAGCTGAACTTCAAGGTGGGTATAAAATTGGCTTGATCACTCGGCTTAAAGTATAACAGAAAAAAATCCAATTGTCAACCAAATTGTAGCATTCCTTCAGGGTTCATACTAGGGAAAATACTGCATATGTGCTGGGATGAAGAGTAGTCAATGCTTCAGTAAGCCTAAAGGACGCAAGGGTCCGTGGAGGTAAGAAGCTGAATATGTTTCAGCAATATGCCTTTGTGACAAAAAAAGCCAGTCCCATACTGGACTCTGGTGTGCAGCCACAGAAACTGAGAACTGATCCTCCAGATGTCTTTATTTCCTCAGCTTGTTTAAAGGATGCAATTGGATACAGAAAAAAAAACCAAACAAAACAACCCAGTAGCTGAGTTCTCCTTTAACATTATTAAGGCTTTTGATGTACTCTGCCAGTTCAGTTAACTTATTAAAGACAAAAATGTGGTGGAATAATACACACTGGTTTTGGGAACCCTATATGAGCTGTTTCTTAATCTTCTTATCTTCCAGGTACTTGTTATATATTTTATCCTAGTCCTAGAATGGGATAAAACAAAACAAACAGAATAAATATAAAGCTGACCAGCTTACTAGAAGTCTGGTTTCTAGTCCCCTCAGCCCCCCACCAATGTTTTTCATCTTTATCCTTCATAATCTTCCACATACTCCGCAAGTTCTGGATAACAATTGCTAACTGTGAGCATAATCCTGAGCAGCTGTTTGTCCACCTCAAGGGTTTTTTTGCTGGTTTTTGGTTTTTTTTTTGTCCTTGCACAGGCCTTTACTTTTGCTTAGGAGTATTTTCAAGAACACTGACCTTGGTACATGCCTGTGCTCTCATTGTTAAAGGTCAGGCTTCACTTCTAAACACAGTATCACTGTGCTTTAGCTGGTAAGGTAAGAAGATTTACTGTGCTGGCTCAGAAATTCTCAGTCTTCCTGTGAAGATGGGAGTCTCTGCCCCCTCCACC
Source organism: Ceyx melanurus (assembly GCA_024611195.1). NCBI lineage: Eukaryota > Metazoa > Chordata > Aves > Coraciiformes > Alcedinidae > Ceyx > Ceyx melanurus. Next base: position 129,838 of record JANHGL010004281.1, on the reverse strand, counting down.
TCCTCCTGTGGGCAGAGATATGCCCATTATAATACACAGGGGTTCCAGACTGCTAAGGTCCTCTCCTTCTCTCCCTGAACTATATTATTTCTTCTACCATGAGAAATAAGTCAGTTGGAGTCAGAAATGAAGCCCAGAACTGGAAGTATGGAAACCTAGCTCAGTCTTACATGCCTTTCCAGGGCATATAAAAGGCAGGTTTTGTGTTAACTTCCTTACAAGACCAAAATCCTCACCAGGAGCTGGCCTTTTATATGCATGGATATTCATATAGGGATGAAAGAAAAATTTAGACTTATAGATTGTTCATGATTGTTTCTATCTTTTTTTCCTTTTAATCTTGCCAGAGCTTATTTAGATGTTCAGGAAGGACTTTCATGCATATACAGAAATAAGTAAATCATATGATTTAAAGATCAGCTGTGGTCAAATCCTGAGCTTAACTGAAGATCTGTGTAAAATCATGGACCTAAACTAGACCCACATTCCCAAGCTACAAATCAATGTCTCTGTTGAACAAGTAAGATTGCTGTAGAATGTTTAAGGGAGTGATGTTATAGAAGAGGAAGCACATTTACAGGAGATATCTGATACAAGATACCCATCTGTGTGCCTTTGATCAACTAAACAGAATGTTTAGTTTCCCACCTCAGAGAAGCTGTGGTGTGTGATGTTGTTTGTCTCTCCCAGGAGACAAAAGATACATATTTTTTAAGCTATATGATGTCTGACCTTGGTCAGACTCATGTCTAATAAGGATTTGGGGATTATATAGGACAGAAAATCAAGGCAAAATAAGGCCTTTAAAACTGGAGAGCTACTTTGGGGTTTCTGTCTTGTTCTTTGATGATATGGCATATAGCATGGTACTTAGAGAAATTCTGAGGCTCAGGGAGCCCTCAGTATGGACCCAGAAGATAAGTTTCAAATACACTTACTGTCATATTGTCTGTTTTTTCTTTCTTTCTTTTTCTTTTTTAAAGGCTAAGTTCATATTATTGACATGGGAGATATATCAGTAAATTCTAGACTTGAACATGTACTTCCAGTAATCAGGTTACTAAAATATAGTAAATAAAGATTAATAGAGGAGTAATTTTTATTTAAGATATTCTTAGCTGCAAAAACTGATTTGATTCACAAATAAAAAAATATTTAAGATAAAATCTATCTTCATGCTGCTGTTTAGAACCATAAGGAAGGTCATAATATCTGCTGATTTCCTGAGCACTTACCCAAATTTTCCTATCCACAGATGACTGTTTTCTTATACTAATCCTGTCACACTCAAACACTTCACACTCCCTTGGCTTATCTGCTTTGTGAGGCTCAGACCACACTATTAGTGAGGGTCTGTACTAAAACCAGCTAGAGATGGTTTTAATGCAAACATTCCACATGGAGTTAGTTATCTTCCTGAAAATATGAAAAAAATTCATCACCACCTTTCTGTGGTCTGATGAATAGCAGGACACAGGTGACTACATACCTGTGGAGACTGAGAAGAGTCTAGAGCCAAAATCAGAACAGTGAGGTCACAAGAGTTAGCTAATAGCTGACATATGAACATTGCTATGACAGCAATATTCCTGTGCTTTCCAAAGTTTTCCTGTCGATGCTTCTAAGGACCTCAGCAGTTCTCCTGCATCTCAAAATAAATGGTCATTAGTGTGGTCCTTTCAGAAAAGTGTGTATTTATAAAAAAAAGTATGGCTGTAAAGAGTTGGAATTGTGTGTAAATTCAGAGTGTATCCAACAAGCAATTTCAGCTGGAAAAGAAAAGGCAAAAAACCATGTTGAAAATATTAAAATATTCTATTTCAGTATTTTTAAAGGAAAACATTTAATTTCAAAAATTAACCTAAAGGTTTTGCTATAATTTCATTTAACCACTATATATATATATTTCATCATGGAAACATGAGAAGTGATTTGGAAGAGACCTTCAAGATCAAGTCCAACAACTGACCTAACACTACCAGGTCACCACTAAACCATGTCCCTCAGCACCACATCTGTACATCTTTTAAATACCTCCAGGGATGGTGACTCCATTGCTTCCCTGGCACCCTGTTCTAGTGCATGACAACCATTGCAGGGAAGAAATTTTTCCTCATATTCAATCTAAACCTCTCTTGATGCAACTTGAGGTTGTTTCCTCTTGTCCTATAATTTGTTACTTGGGAGAACAGCCCAACCTCTACCTTGCTACAAAAGTCTGTTTGAAAATTAACCTAAGTCAACAAGAAAGGAAATAACAAAAGCCTAAGAGGGGATTTTATTCACATATATAAGAACCAGAACAAGCTACTTAAGGTGACATAAATACTTCGAGATAATTCAAGAGGGGGTTTTTGTTTGTTTGTTTTTCTATTTAACAAACCAAAAATTCTCTAAAAGTCAAACTGTGACTTGACAAAATTTTTTCTAAGACACTTCACAGCAAAATCCATAATTCAGCCAGATCCAGCATTCATGTGATCGAGGAAAGGGCAAAACCAGAGGTGGGAGGACATACAGTCTTTTCGAATGATCTAATTCTCACAGCCACAGTATAAACCAGCACTGAGATTTATTTCTTCTCAGAATTAAAAACCTGAGTATACAGAGAACAACAAAACTGGAAGAAAAGCATTTCCTTATACGCCCTTCTGTTTTGTTCAGAAACTGTGAAATAGTTATGCTCAGGTGGTGTTTTCTTTTTTTAAAAACTATATATTTAGAACATAAAGCCATGAAATGTTTAATACCATTCTGGAGAACTGATTTATACAGAGTTTAATTACATTAATGCAAAACTTATTTTAGGTTCCTCAGATCATTTCAGATATTTCTAGAGATAAGAGTAACAGGATTACTAGGGATGCCAATACTATAGAGCAGAATTAAAAACTACAATGAATATGGCTATTACTATCACTTTAGAACTATACTACAATCTATTATGCTTTCTTAACAAGTTAACGAAATTTTTTGTCCCACACACAAGGGTCTGCAGTATAATAAAGTTATTAATGAAAGTAAGTCAACCTTTGAGAAGGAATAAAAAAAAAAGGATAACTGGTTAAAAGGCAAAAGTAATTCACTTATTCAACAATCATACTATTGTTTTGTAAACAATACAATTTTTTAAAGGCTTATCACTTCATGCTGTACACATCTTTTGCAAAATATTGGTGCATGTATTTCTCTGAATGCCTAAATCAGTCTTTGAAAGTGAAGTTTTCTTTATAATCTACAATAGGAATGTAACTACAGCAACTAAAAACCACCAAGTGCTATTTCAGGAGTAACAAATAAGGTTTACAAGCTTTAAAAATTTCTCATGCTAACAGCTGTTGTTTTTCTTTTATTATGGTTTAATATGGTTTCAGAATTCCCTTGGCTTTAAGACCAATGACTTTTTAAAGTCTAAAACATACCTGATTTTTCTTATCTTATACTGAAGGACAGATTGATTTGTTAGAAGTTTTGTTTCACATATTAAAGTTAGCAGTTTTGTTTCACATATTAAAAATTAGGCAATAAGGCACAATGTGGAGGAGTGATTATCAGATGATAACCCCAGCTTCCTGAAATTGCTTTATTGCAAGTATAAATATATTTTAGATTGTTCATTGGATATTAAGGGCATTAGCATGCTCATAGAGTTTAATCTTTCCCTTTAGAATATTAAATTCATAAGGCTTTTTTTTTTTGTCTAAGCTATTTTTTAATGTGCAAGAGAGGACTTCATATACTCAAGAAATACAGTAATTGGCTGGTGCATACTCCACTGGGGAGATTAATTTACAAGCACTGTACAGTTCTGCTAAAACTACTTCTCAACATTTCAAAATGTCAATAGTATATTTTCCCAGCCCTGTAAACACATTTTGATACACAATATAAACTTTAATGGTAGTTTTAAGACACCTCTGGGGGTATGGTTATTTAAGCAATAAGACACAGTAGGGTGTGAATTATGGTATAATAATTCCCTACCAACTGCATTGTTAGGCATGAGGCCAAAGGCCACGGGACCAATGAATATGCTAGGTGTGAATTATGACATCATAAGTCACACTCTGGAGTGTCTTACTGCCATTAGAGAAATATTTAAAACATGTTTTAACAGAAATACTTTATTCCTATAGCACTGTATTTCCATGGAATATCCAGAAAAATCTTGCCAGTAAAAGTTAGCTATTACATAACCTGGGATTAATACCAAATTTGGAAAAAAAAAAAAACAAACCAAAAAACCTTCTACTGCTGTTTAGTTTGTTGTATTGCACTGTGGTAGAGACTCAGAAAATGTAAGTTTAGCCAAGTTTGCAAAAAACAGAACAAAGGCCTTCTGCACAGGTAGGGAATAATCGACTTTGCTCATTGTCTGGAGAATCAGACTGCCAGAATCAGCTTTGTACTGGCTTCTCCTGTGTAACTGATGAAACTGCTAGAAAATCTACATACCTTTTTTCCACACTTGGTCCACACTGCTGTAATAGGGTGCAATTCATACACTGAAAGACTAGCAAAAAGGTTCCTTACACCTCATTTGGGTTCCTGCAGCTGAGGCTGATCATAACTTTAACACAGCTTTTATAGTAAGCATTGCAAATAATACTATGTGCATTTATACTATTTTCCATTTTAAACTCCATTTTTAATTCCATTTCACAAATGTATTCTCTCCCCTCTGGGAAGTCCTGAATTACAAGTGCAGCAATGACAACAGTGTCATCTGGAGATACATCAGCCCACCTTACCAACAGCTCGCTCAGTGTCTGGTAGCAAGCTCAAGGCCACAGCAGGGCTCTTGGCATCATCCAAATTGGCTTCTGAGTCAGTTTTTACAGCTTGCCCTAAACATCCACGCTGCTGTGGATTGATTGCTACCAGTCACTGAACCAGCTAGTGGGCATTAGAGTTAGCATTATCATAGAGCTTATGAGAGGGCTATTTGCCAGGCCCATCTGAGGAACAGTAAGCCTGAGGGCATGTTTGCATGTCTCAGTGCACTGAAGTGTTCAGGATGCTAAGCTAGCTGGGTATACGTTGTTATGGCTGTGTATAGCATTGCTGTGCCAGAAGGGATAACTACTTGCATCCTGGAAGCAATGTAGTTGCAAGGTCAAGTTAACTAGCTTTCTTGCATCCAGTTCTGGAGCCATTTCATTTTATTCTCACAGATAGATCTCTGTGTGTCCCTGGTCATCTGAGAGAAAAGACAGAAACCTCAATTATTCCAGGCCAATCTTCATCCTGACATAATTGTTTAGAAGGTGAGAGTTGTTTTCTGAATAACCTCTCTGTGGTTAGCTGCCCCTCTTGGATAAAGTCATGACCTATGGTTATTTACATCAGCTGAAGGTCAGATTCAGAGTGCAGAAGTTCCTGCTTCTCCATGAAACAGAAATGGATAATCCTACAGAGAGGACTTCTGTGAGGCTAACAGTAGAAACAACATAAAAATCTGGGCTAACCTTCCTTGTCCACTCTGGATGTCTATTTTAATCTCCAGCAAGAGAAAGTGATTAATTCTGCCTACGGGTTGATGATACTCATGGGAACCATTTGAGTTTTGCTGCTTCCCTGTAAAAACAAACAAGTAAGCATGTGATTGCTTTTTACCATTCAGCTTGCCTGAAGATTCTGTCAAACAAGATGGAAAAACCTACAGATATAAGCATTTTTTTTTCCTTTCCCAGCAACTTCCAACCAAGGGTGAGCCCACTGTCTTTAAACTTAGCTTACATTTGAAAATATTAGTTTTACATCCACTTGCAAAATTACAAGCACTTTTTCCTGGCTCCCAATAGGAATGGGGCAAACAGCCAAGAAAAGTGTTTCACACTGGCTGTACATACTCCAAGAACTTAAAATTAAGTGGTCTCTTACAAAATACCTGTGTACATATATAAATTACACCTTTTAGTGGCAGAACAGTATTTCAAAGGCTGCTGAGCAGTAGCTAACCAGTGTCCACCAGCATGTTTTTCATAAATGAATGTTACCACACAGAACTCATGTTCACCAACTAGAATGCTCTAATTTCTGAAACCATTTTGTTATATAAAATTTGAGGTATAAATGCATCACTGTAAAACCATAAAGGCATAATCCTCTGATATACCCATCTGGCTTGGAACAGTAAATCATAACCCTATTTTCATACCTCATTACCATTATGTATCTTTCCACTGACACCTGACCTTATGCATAATCAGGTGTGAATTTCAAACCATACTTATAATTTAAATGAGTGCCTCGTTATTTTAGATAACCCAGAATGAGATAAAATTTGAGATATAACTGCAGAATGCACAGTTTACACATTCAGAAACACAGGTTCACCTAAAAGAAGTCATGCTCTCCAATTCATGACCGTGAACAGCATCAAAACACATCTGTAGATAGGAGTTTTGCAAGAATTTAGGATTTGCATTTTAGAAAGGATATTGCCAGTTGTGAAAAAATAACACAGTGCTGAAACTGTTTGGTATGTTGTTAAAGATAAGCTCTGAAAGAAAAAAATACGAGTAGTGAATTTATTACTTGTATTTTGAAGAAAGAATGACAGCACCAATTGCATAAAGTTATAAAACACCAGTAATAAACATGTAAATAATCTTCAGGTTTGCAACGCCAATAGAACACAGACATCTACAGGGAAATATATATGTATACATGTAATATAATAACCCCATTCATTAAGGAACAAGAAACATCATATTTTTGTACTATATAAAACAGCTGTACAGTGTGCACACAGGCTTTCCTGTTCTCTCTAAAATGCCTGTCAGTCACTTCTCCCCATCACTGTTTGCTTAACATCGTGTCTTCATTGTCCATGGGAGAAATCTAAGTGACCATCTTGTACTTTAAACTGAGTACTTATAGTGCAGTTTGTCTCCAAATATATACACATGCATACATATATATACTCACAGATGCACACATATATGTATATGTGTGTATATATATGAAAAGAACAAACACACACGTACACACAAACACACCAGATCTAAATAGGTCCTCCATCCTGTGCTCCTGAATGAGTGCTTATAAAAAAATCCCTGCATGCTTTGTGAAGGGAAGAAAACTTGCTGATTGTGCAGCTTTAAGTCATTAGATGGTTTCATTCCTAACAGTCTGCAAACACATGCATCTGAATCACATGGTGGTATCCCATATGCCTGAAGACAACCTGTTGCAGGAACTATCTTCTACCTTCTTCAGCAGCGTTGGCTTTTTACAAGGGGGTGGAGGTGGGGCTGTGATTCTTTGCTCAGTATTGTGCAATATTTGCTGCCAGTCTTCTCTCTCTTCACACAGCTTTCTCCTCCAATCTAGAAGCTCTTGCAAAGCCACACTCTCATTCTCTGAAAGTCTAAGCTGATGAATAACCTGTTAGTGAGAAGGAAATAATAATAAAAAAAGTGGATAAAGTTAATTCTCCTGGCGGTGTAAAACTGCAATGTCCATTTTGAATGATACTTCAGAGGAGCCTCTGCTTTTTTTGGCTCGGATGTAAACCTGCGTGCAGAGTAAATTCAGGTGCTGTTCTCTTATCTCCTTTGTAAAGAGCTCAGTGACCTGTATAATGATGTATAAATAATAATGACTTACAGCAAAATAACCTTTCCTTGAACTCCTAAGAGGTGCATTATATTTCCAAGGCCCAAGGAGAGAACCTCCTACTGCTCTCCATCCATTATTTGCAAAGGGCACCATGGAACATTATAGTCTTATTGACACATTCTGCTAGGATGATGAACAGAATTCTTCCTGAGACTGCTACAGTGTGCCCCAGCTTAGCCATATTAGATGGTGAGTGGCTGTGAGTGCTCCCATTCTAGTATTTACAATTTAAGAAATAAATAGATACATGTGGTTAAACGCTCAAGTTCTACACTTCTGCTGCTCTCATTTGTACAATAGATGAAAGTAAATAGATCAAACAACCCTCTTAAGAATTTCAAGCAACGTTGTCCTCCAAAAGTGTCTAAAACTTCGTGCTTAACTCACTGCCCCCCCCTCCCCATTTATCATTCTTTCCACTGAAAAGAAATAAAATTAATGATTTAGAATTGCCTTATTTCAATCTCATGTCTTAAATTCCTGGAACTGAAGTTTTATGAAGCAAGTGCTAAAAATGAAACAAATGGAAAAAAATCCTGTGTCAGCAAAAGGGTAAATGAACACAATATTCTGAAACATACAAACCAGATTGTCTACAGTGATGAATAGTCTGTATTTCTAACAACTTGGTCTTTAAACTGTTGCCATATAATACTATTATACTGTCAGTTTAGGGTCAGGGCAGTCCTCTAGACCTAGGACATAACACTTACGAAATAGTCCTTTACACGGAGCAAACAGCAGCTGCAGGATTAGCAAGGTTTTACTTCTAAATGTAAATACCCAACTAGTCATAAGTAAGAAACTGTAACCTGTTTTGCTACTTAGAATTAGTAATGCTACTTTTCACAGATAGATATAACTTGTAGAACCAGGGCCTGGCCTTTGTTTTCTTCCAGAGAATAAGCTAACAACATAAAATGAAGTTTCAGCTGGCATGAAACTACTTACAAATGTTGGTAAACAGTTCTGGATTAATATTCCACCTAGAAGAAACAGTTCCCTTCTATTTAACTTCTGTTTTGTTCTGATGACTATTTTGTTCAAGTCAGACTGAAGCCCTCATGACAGCACAAGTCATAAAGTTCTGAAGTCCATCTCACCATCCTTTCAGATGTGCTTAGCACCTCTGCAGTACAGCAATGCCTAGAGTAGGTACTGAGAGCTTTTGGATTGGAGCTATTCTGTATCAGAAGGGCCTTATCTAGGGAAAATGAGCCAAACTCACCATGAAAGCTAATGTCCTATGGCCATTACCCTGATACCTTCCTTCTTAAGGACTCCACAGGGGCACCTATGACATGACTAAGTGCCCATATTTCACCTCACACACTGGGTTAATGTGAGAAGTATGATTATTCTTGTCAAGGTTGCACATATACTCCTTATCATAATGAGACACAACTGCACGTTAGTTACCATGATAAAGGTATTGATGTGTAGTGCCCTTAAATGCCCTTGAGACACTCTGCATGTTGTTGGTTCCAGATGCCAGGAGGGCTGAGTGACAGGAAGGGTATTTTTGTCATGGTTGGGTAACAAGGTTCTCCAATGGGCCAGTGTAGGAGACTTTGCCATTGCCTGTGGCTCTTGCTGTTCCTTTATGGCACAGCAGGCAGCTGAGTACAGAGGTATACAGAGACTTACACTCCTGCTTCAGATGTGTCTTATGCGAATCAGGCCTTTCAACATGTGCTGTCAGAGTAGAAATGAATCCTTACATGGAGATGCCTGAAGATCAGTGGGGAATCTGCTTAATTTCTATTTCGCTGATACTTCAAAAAGAAATACATTAACCTATATAATGTCTTAATAAAAGGTATTATAATTTCAAGTACAGTTGAAGTGTTTGTAAGACTTCATTAAAGTGTATTTCAATGCCATTTCCAGTTGCATACCAATATGAAATCAAAGACCTCTTTGCTTTTATGTTTACACAAAATGCAACAGGGCATCTAGTGACTCAAAGGAAAATGAAACGTTCCACAGATATTGTTAGAGGGATATCAGAGAATTCTTACTAAAACACACTACTTCATTTTTTCTTTTTTTCTTTCTTTTTTTTTTTTTTTTTTCCATTTCGGTATGAAAGATTAGAAGACAAATGAAAAGTTTGCAATTAGAAACAATTTATTAAGAAAAATAGGTTAGGTAGTTTCATCTCATAGAATAGGTGTAGAGTTTGAGAAGCAATGTGGCCTGATATGGCCAATTTCTATAGATTTTCGTGGTTTTAAATTATAGTCATAACCCACTTTAAAAAACAGGTGGACTGGAATCCAGTCTTCCCAGTTTGGACTGCTTATCTGCATATGAATTTTGGGCATTTCATGAACCTGTATTAGGCATGCTTCTCAGAGAGGTGCTGGAACATACAAAAAGAAAGCTGTGTGAAGACTGTCCTTACAAGGTTTTCATATGAAAGAGTTTCAGAGAGAAATAATCAAAGATGTAGATAAGCATACTTATAAGAAAAGAGATATTTTGAAACTCTTTTGTTATTGGATGTGCACAGGTTACATAAGTTTGATAGCATGACTCTAATGAAGCATGGAGGACTTTCCAGTTTTGAAAGATGGACAATGTCTTTGGATAGAGACAGCACCAGCACCATGCTATTCTAAGAACCATAAAGGCACACAGGTGCAGGGTGAAAAGCGAGTACATTTTGCCTGGGCAAGGCAATTGACAAATGCATCCTATTTATAGCTTATAGGCACTGAAGAAGCTTTATTATACTGACTCTGCTTATGCAAGCTGTAAATTAATGATGGCTCAGCAGTTTCACTACAGAGCTCATTTTCCAGTGTATAGTGGACAAATGTTGGTCCAGTCCAGAAATATGCATACATCTGAAAACGGATGGAAAAATACCTTAAATCTTTATTCATTATGAGATTGAGCTGATAAATAAGCTGGAGGGGAAAAAAAAAGAACAACTTTACATTTTAACCTGCATGAAGGACATGAAATGAAAATGCAATGGAAATGAAACGGGGGGGGGGAAATGCACAAGAAATGGCAGAGATTTAAATGAATCAATTAATTTGATTAGATGTATTTAAATAACTTGGTATCTTTTTTCCATTCATGACTAGACCTATGACAAGCTACATCTTTATTACACATGTTTATTCTATCAAAGATCTGGTAATTTTACATGAAGCGCAATATAAGACAGCAAGCTCTCTTCATGATTATTCTGTATCCCAAACAGGTATTTTGTGAAGGGTGAATGATGTGTGCAGGGAGTAATTACTTTAAGACTACTGATCTTTTCAATGAACACTGAAGGAACAGCTTCAATCATTAAGCTGTAGAGATGGTACCAACAGTAGTAGACCAGGTTTTTCCTGCTCAGTCAGCAGTCAATCAGAAATGGGCAACATAACATTTGGGTTAGACCCACATGTAGCATTGGAATACTTAGCATTTAACAGCCCTGCCATCTGGTGGAAACAGCATCCCTGTGTTTGGTATTCAGAGACCTTATTGAGCAAATAAGAGAAGGTGAAGTGCCAAAGACAGTGACAAATGAGAGAATAGCACGTGGAGTTACCAAAGCTATTCATTAGAAACTTCAATGGACTGAAGCAGTTAAACAAGATCCATATTTTCCACTGGAAAATATGGCAAGATGAACAAAATAAATTTGTAATGAGCAGCCCACAGAAGAGATCCCAGCAGCTGTTCCTCCCAGCTCCCAGCCCAAAATATCAGACTGCAGCAGCAAGTGCTATCCTCCTGGCCCTAGAGATTTTGGTTGATGACAGAGCACCAATGGCTAGGTTCCATCAGGACATGCATGGATGGACTTTTACCATTATTTAGAGGTTAGAATATTTTGGGAAATCAAGTGTGAATATGAGTTCTCACAGGTTAAGGAAGCGACTGTGTTCCCACATGCTTCGCAGACACTGAAACTACAAGAGGTGGACTGAGTGTAAGGAAGAACTTCACTTTCTTGGGATTTGTGCTGCCCATGCGTGATAACTACACCACAGCAAGCCCTTCAAAGTGAGTCCCTTGTGGTTTTAGTGCCCAAGAGATAGTGGAGACATCATTTTGGTTGTATGCTGGCAACCAAGAAAATTTCAGAGCATAATTTTACCAACTGACTTACATACATTAAAGTATTGCATGGTCATTGGAAAATGAACCCCTGAATTACCTTCTGGAATTAGGCTTTTAAATTCTGCATAAATTTCACTTTACAGCCTAAAGCAGACATACTGGATTTCATCTTGGTCTTACAAGCAAGATGAGTTGCTATAAGTCAATATATTATTTTAATTACAAGTCTTATTTCTTAGGCTAGTTAAAATATTTAGTGAGTTTTTAATTATGGGAAGCTGAAGGTTTCACATCTGAAAATTATTTGTGATAAAAGATATGCCAGATAAAAAGATTACCAGGTACATTTAAATTACCTTTGAGTTATTTAGAGATTTGGCTCTAGAATCTTGAGAAATTCATTCTGCATTAAAAGATCACATGGTATACCTTTACAGAGGTCATTTTGTAACACTCAGAAGTAGCATAGAGCTTATATTGTCTATTTGTGTGCCAAATGCAACATAGTATTAGTCATCATGCTAAGGCTAAAGGTCTCATTAAACTGTCTGACAAACAGTTATGAATTTCCATTAGTAGATTTTTCTGTGTATTTCACCTCATTTTGCTCTCTGAATAAATGTAGGATTTACTTTTTTAAAAATATGTGTACTGTAGTAATTTTTTTTTGGTCATTTATGATTGCATTGATTTTTCTACTGCTATTCACCAGAAAATGAAAAGAAGTATTTAATTACATTCTTGAATTTTAAAACATGCAAATAATGTTCTCTGCACAAAATGTAGCTTAGCATGCTTTATTACAGTTCTGGTTTTAGTTTCTTCTCTAAGTTTCAGTAAAATTCCTGATTATAGACATTAAAGCACAATAGAAAACAAATTTTTAAGTATCAACACAATTTAAGGATATGTATAGTATATAAACCTGTGCTTCTGAGAAACCTGCATGAGGTAGCTAGCCCATGCTTTCCCTTCAGAGAAATATTGCAAATAATTTTCTTTAATAGATTTGTCAGTGTTGATGCTTTAAAGTAACTGTCAGTAGATGCTCACAATTATTACAGCATTATTATATTTCTCTTCCATTAGTGTTTTAAATGTTCTTTAAGTTGAGTTATTGTCATAAAATCCATGGGGAGGTTGACTCTAGAACATTGAACTTCTCTAAAATCTGATCAGGATCTAAAGTGAATGATGCAATAAATAGGAAACGATGATAAATTATCATAATTGCCTTTATAAATGAAACTGCCTTGATAAAAAACGTTTTAAATCTTTTTTCAGTTTGCAGGATGCCCGAGAAAGTAAGCAGAACAAATTTCAGCTAATGGGTGACTCAGATTCTCTTTATTTGAACCCTCAAAAGCAGCTCACAAACCCCAGTGGGTCTCCTGAGGATCATCAGTTTTAAAGACAAAAATGTCTTTAAAACATTTAATCAGGATGTTGTTACCTTTTCTTTCCAAATTAAAGACACAATTTCATTCAGTACTTCTGGAAATATTTTTTTGTGATTTTTAGCAAGACCAACACATTTTGATTCATTTACTCCTGTAACATTCCTGTAACAACAGTAATACATCTCTCACATAAATGTTTCTAACTCATTTTAATGGCTTCATCTTTCTTTGTTTTCTTTTTGCATTTAATAAGCCCCTACACTGATTGCTTCCAAACATGCATGTCACTTTTTTTTTTTTTTTTTTTTTTTCAAACTACAGGAAAGGCACACTTCTCAAAAAAGCCTGACCTTTCAAGTACAAAGAAAGATGTTTGGATTTTTTTTTGTTTGTTTTGTTTTTATATGTTTCTATGTAAATCAGGAAAGGATTGCTTTTCCACCAGTTCTTGAATCAGAAAAAACTAAATCTGTTATTTACCAATACAATACTCATTTAAAAGTGGAGGGGGAAGCACCCAGCAAACCAAGGGTGTGTTAAGAAGCCTAGGCAAGCATTCAACATAAATCAAATCAATATGTAAATATATGTTTGATTGGGAAACCTGCATTGGCAATGTAAGACCCCAGCAGGGAGTAGACAGCAGCTATGATAAATGAGTTTACATGCTTCTAAATTCCAATTAAAAATCTACAAATACAAATGTACCTCTGGGATCCAAGCTCATTTGTGTGATAGTCTTGTGAATGCTGGGACATAGTTGGTTTTTTTTTTTTGCAAATGCAGACCCAAAGACTGGATAAAATAACTTGTTATGTGATATGGATTTGCAACAATAAAGTGATTTTAGTTAATCATTCTTTTAAATTGCTAATGATTTCTATTTGTGTGAAAAAACATTACAATCTCCAAAAAAAAAATAATTCTGCAAAAGGATAGCAAATGGGTTTACTGGAATGGAGAAAATGGAATGGAGGTGTTCTGTCTGGTGAAAATCTGGAATTACTCTGGAGGAGGTATGCCAGTTTAGAAAGAGTTAAACATGGAATCCATAACTGATTAAATATATATATATCTATGTATATCTATATCATCTATATCATCTATATCTATATCTATATCAAATTTGTGTTTTTCTAAACAACAAAATATTCTCTCTCAAATTTGTTATTACATCAAAAGAATAAACTATCTTTAGAATGTTATATAGATGGCATACTAAAGGAAGTTATAACTTTGCTCATATTTAAAAAATGCCAATTAAAATAAATAAAAGTAATTTGGTATTTAAAATAAAACTAAAAGAAGAGTACATTTCTGAACAAAATTGGATCACCACAAGAGTCAGCCTTTTTCAGCTATCTGGATTTTTGAGAGGCAGATTTAATTTTCCTCCAAATATCAGTTTTGGGGCAATGCTGGAAGCAGGATATTCTGGTGTCAGAGACCACACAGGGACAGGTGTCTCTGATTGCTGAGTCCAGCTCTCTGCTATCACATGATATTTAGACAGCTCTCGAGCTTCATCCTAAAAAAAATGAGTATCACTGGCAAAAGAGGCACCCTGTATCTCTCTGTTTTCCCTAGGCAGGAATGCCTTCTCAGTTTTGTCAGAGACTCCTGGGCTACACATGCCTTTGGTGTGCCCCAGACAGAAGATTTTATATTCTTTCTATATTCCTCACCTAGTGTCAATTCTATTTCTTGTATAAATTACCTGGTTTTCTCTCATACTCTTTTTCTTTTGTGATCTGGGTTGTTTGTTTTTTTTTGTTTTGCTTTGTTTTTTTTGGGGGGGGGGGAGGGTCGTGCTTAGGGTGGTGTTCAACCAAAAGGGGGGTTTGGTTGGGTGGTTGGTTTGTTGCTGGTTTTTTGGTTGGTTTGTGGGTTGTTTTTTTTTTGGTTGGTTTCTGGTTTTTGGGGTTTTTTTTGAGAAAATCACTTTAGTTCTAAAAGAGAGCTCTGTCTTCCATAATTTTGCACCTTTCCCTTAGTGAAGCACTAACATGCCTGGGATCATAATATTCTCAGCTAGGTTAATCATTTTCCATACAGCTTGGAGGTATTTCAGCAATCAAACAAATATATCATATATTTGCAAAATAAAACGAGTAGGCAAATCCTGAGTATAGCTGTAAGGTGTAATCTGGCAGAAAATATTAGAACAAGGTAGGCAATGTTCAGTAATATATGACAGCTCTCTGATTACCTGAGCTGGGAACACAGTTGGAGAAGCCTATACATTCAAAACAGGAATGTATTTTATTTACTTTTTTGTATCTTATGGGTGTAAATTATTTATTTATTTGTTTTGGCTGACTTTCTTTCAACTCCATATTTCTGATATCTACAGAATTACAACTCTCCAGAGTGCCTGAAACATCAACAGATACTGAAATATAGTGGTTTGTTCTCTAAAGGAATACTCTTACTAGCTAAAATGACTACAGAAAGCTCTTTAAAACCTTCAGAGCATCCTCCTAATTCGCCTCTGATGCTTGAGTAAAAGATTATGTTCAGAATAGCAACTGTGCATTTCTCAAGATGAGTTTGAAAACAAATCATTTTACACAGAGGTCTTCAGAACAGCTGACCTAACAACATTACCACTTTGTACATAATATAACAACAAATATCTGAAAAATGGAATCATGTTGCTACTTAATTGACCACCACTGCTTTGTGGTATTAAAGGAGATATTTTACTCAATCAGTTAGAGACTAGGTTTGCCACAATGATTTTGAAGCAATTAAAAAAAGCAATCATCAACTCATATTTGCTAAAATTGTTTGTCATTCTTTCCTGTATAGAAACACTGCACTTACGGTCAAACAACATCAGAGGCAAACACCAATTAATTTATGGTCCATTAGCAATCTAAATCCCTCCAGGTCTACATGTATGCAGCAGACTGTGACAGTATGAGAATGAAGGAAGAGGGACCAATTTATTCTCTCTCATACCAGGCACTTAACAACTAAGTCAGAAGTGAAGTGACCCTCCACAGGTGCTGTCAGGGGGGGAAGTGGCCCACACTCTAATTGAACTCAAATCTGAAGCAGCCTTTTAAGGTGATCCATTGGCTATCATGGCAACCCAAGGGAAATAACTCCATACTTTAGCCAAACACATGGTCTTAGGGAGGGCACAAGGATGCTCAGGAGGTTTTGTTCCCTTCTCCTCAACAGTCACAGGAAAAAATGCAATGAGAATGTCATGGATTAGGGTCAGGGCAGTCTGCTAGACCTATAACAGACACTCTCTGTTAACCTTTCCTCCCCAAAGGGAGAGAGACTTTTTGATTAGAAAAGGAAACTAGAAAAAGAAAACAAAGAAAACTAAAAAGCAAAAAGGACAGCAAACACTGCCTGCAAAAACCTGCTGCTAACTTCAGAAAGTGCAGTTAGAAAAACTGAGCTGAAAAGCAAAATTGCTAAACAGAATTAGTTATTTCCTCACTCAAACCAGGACAGAGGATGAAGCAGTGGAGTCAGAAAAGGGACTGTAGGAATCTGACCGTGGCATCTACTGGTTCAAAGAGGAAAAGCTGTGCTTTCCCTTTGGAGGTCACAGCAGTCAGATCTAGGACATACTTGCTGAGAACAGGGGTATCAGACACCAGGTACTGTACCTACTGATTAATTTATACTATATATTGCCTTATAATGTTTAATCTAGAAGGTGAATATGTAAGTCTTCTAAAAATAAAGCCACGCTGTGTTATAAGACCTGAATTTTTCTGTATGCGACATTACAAAGAGAATTCTTTGATATACTGTCAAAGCAATAAACAAAGCACAATTCAAGGGAATATACTGATTCAGATCAATGATAAATACATAACATTTTATGTCCTCTCTTGCATGTTATGTGTTTACAAGGGCGTTAGTGATTTTTTTATTACACCAGACTTGTTTGATTGCTACGTTTTGCTTCAAAGATGATCAAAGATTACTTCCAGCTAATAGGCAAACATGACAGACATTAATAACAAATGTTAGAGCCCAATGTTCAGAACTGTGACAATGGGCAGGGGGGTAGCAACACATTGCATTCTTGACTATTCATTTTTTAAAACTTCTGAACAGTCAACAAAAGAAGTGATTGGCAACAAATATTAAATCAAGTAGGAACAAAGAAGACCCTTGAGACTATAATGAATATGCAGCTCTTTCTGAGGGAAGAGACTGCTGAAAGCAATGAGATTTCATGAAATAAGAACTATGGCTTAAGCTATAATGAAACAATAAATACATTCTTCACGAATATGAAAAGACATTTCCAATTTTTCATTGTCAGATGTTGGCTCCTATATTACTTCAATCTGCCAACCTGCACTATGGGGTTTAAACAAAGTAGAGGAGATAAGACTGCAGATTTTTTAATATAACTATATGTGAAAAAAAACCACTATGATTTTTTTTATATTACCTCTTTGAGCACAAGACAGAAAAAACATGCTTCAGAAGTGGGTAACCAAGATCTTAACACCAGGGTATATTGTGTGTCTGATATTACTTAACCTACTAGGATAGCAAGAGTCTTGCTTATTGGTGTCTTGTTCTGGGAGTATTTCCATAGAATTCATATAACATCATCTGATTACAAAGAAACCAACCTACAGACATCAGAAAGCTAAACTGCACAAAGACCTTTCAATGAGAAATATTCCACCTTTTTTCTTGGATGGCTGAATCTTCAGGTGACTATGTTTGCAAACTCACTTGCATAGAAAGCAATCCTATAAATGTAGGTGGATTATTACAGTTATTTTTATTTTATAGCACATAAAAGATTACAATGATATGCGAATGTCATATCTAGAACACCACATAGACTTTCTAATTTTTTACTCCTTAGTCCCTCTCTTTTTACTCCAACCCTGTGCTCTTTCCTTGTCTGTTCAGTTTTTTGTTATGTTTTTCTCCTGTTTTTATCTTCCTTTATTTGCACTTCTTTGATTTTTTTTCCTTCTCTCTGGCTCTTCTTTCTTTCCTATTTCTAAATCCTCTATTTCATCTTATTATTTATCCTCTCCCTCAGTCATTTTCTTCCTCCAACCTTTCTTCTGTGAATCATCCTTTATCTGATGGCTATTTTACTCCCTACTCCCGCCCCATATATACACATTATCACTCTAGTCTTCAATCTGCCTTTCACATCCCATCTGTTCATTATCTCCAGGTTGTCCATCTTATCCCATTACAGGGAGACCATGTTGTTTCTTGCTGCCCACATAAGAAACAAGGAGTTGTTTAGCTGGCCTGCTTTTCTTCATTCCACTGTGTCTTTCTCACACCACATCCCACTTTGTAGTGAATGTTAATAGCAACTTCAAAATATTTCTACCAAAAATAAAAGAATACAGTCCTGGATCTGTGAAAAAGAAGATGACAGGGCCACTTAGCTTTTGTGTAGGGTGCCAAAGATACAGTCTAGGTTTTGTGCACTCTATTTCATCTTTCTATTGTTGCTGGCAATCCAAAGAACTTGTATATTTCAACAATCTTTATGTTCTATCTTTTAAACATACACACAACATAGGAGGTCCCGAGAACAGTGGGAATAAAAAATACAGTCTGGAGAAGAGAGACCATTAGACTGGCTAAGGAACTGAGAAATGTTTTGTGTAAAAGAAAAAGAATAAAGAAGTAATATTTATAAAGCTTTTTTATTTTAGAGATAATTTTGGTGTTTAGACCCTGATAAGCAAGTTCAACATTTCTGGAGAACTCCAGAATGCTCTAGGATTGCATCCTAGAGTATGACTGAATAGAAATGACTCTTATTCACAACAAAATTTTCTAACCAAGATTATGGCACAAATGACCAGAAGAAACATCTCTTCCATTTTGTTTGTCTCTTTGAATCTGGAAAAAAATTATAAGAACTCAAGACTACAGATCCAGGCACATTTGGAAGTCCCAAACTGTTTAAACAAATCACCGAAGCAATTTGAGCCAATAAGCATTTAGATATTTTTTAATCAATAATTTCAAATCAAGTTTAGAAAGCATGTTTCCTAGTTTTCTGATGTTCAGAGAGCAAGAGGTGCAGCACAGCAGCCAAAAGGTTTTCTGTAAAAGCTGAGTTAGATGCAGTCCTTGCAGCTGACATATGTGGGCTTAGATGGTAAGAGCAAAGCAGGTTTTCTTGTAAGGATAGATCAGTATATTGTTTCCTCCAGCACTATTTACTATTTAATATAGAACAATTATTAATATATAATTATTATTATATTATTATATAATAATAATTATTACATATTAAATATATTA
>JANHGL010004281.1:91101-110348 GCA_024611195.1 Ceyx melanurus | reverse complement strand
TATTATTTCCCTTTTTCTAACAGAAAGTTAGAAAGTAGAATCTTACTCCATAGCTTTCAAATGAGAAATATCTAATTATCTATCTATCTATCTATCTATCTATCTATCTATCTATCTATCTATCTATTATTTTATGTCCTTTTCCATTCTGATAAAAAATTACCTTCAAGTAACTACTGGCCTAGAAAAGTAGCATTTATGGCCAACTGTGAACTTTTTGTTTATTTATTTTCAGCAAGATTTTACTTTATAGACGATCAGTTAAATTGCTGATTTCACATCTGCATGATATTTTATACTTGTGAATTGATTCTTAAAAGTGTTTGTTAAAAGACTGATCCTTATGATGCATGTTGACAGATACCGAGCTGAAGAATTTGCTCTCTGAAGTGTGTAGGTTTTTAGTGTGCAGGAAGTATGAGGCAGTGATGCAGGTAATTATCACCTGATGTGACAACATGATGGTACCATCAGCCACAATGCCTAATCTTTAGTCAGATGTATATGAGCCTTGAGATCCTGTGACAAAAATGAAATGAACTCCTGTCACTTCAGTAAGGAACTAGCAGGAAGATATTAAAAAAACCCATAAATATTAGAAGTCCCCGAAAGCTAATGAACCAGTTTCCTTTAGTTGAAATGACAGAGTGTCTGCCAAGAAACCCAAGGACTCAGTCTATGTTTCTCTCTCTAAAGCAATTAGTCAATCAGTACAGTACCTTCACAGATCTGTGAAACAATCTGTCCTATTTCATATGTCTGTGCAAGAATTACTTTAAAGTGATAAGGTTACTGCAGTGAAGCCTGGCAGAGACTTTCACAATAGACTCATACACTGTTAGAATCACCAGCAGCATGCTGAGAAATGTCAACTCTAATTAAAACCAATCATTTTCAAATATATGCCATGCTTTGAAAATGGTGAGGAATGCTTTTTACAGTAAGAATTCTCAATCCTGTGAGCACAGACTTTTTTTAAGCCTTTTTTTTTTCTGTCAGAGGAAGGGGTTTTTTTAGTTGTTTTTTTGTTTTTTGGCAACACCATTTTGATAGATGTTTATTCATTAAGGCAACTGTATCAAAAATCATAGAAGTTTAGGTTTCTTCTCTAAACTTGTCACAGTTTTTATTGAGATTGCATTTAAGAATTGTCCCTACATATAATTGTGAGTACAAGGCATCGGATCTATTTTAAAGATTTGTGAAACACTTTGGTAAAATATCTGTTTACTGAAAAGTGACATTTCAAAGTACTGCATTAAAATTGTGTTCAGCTTTTGGCAAACAGTTTCTGAAAAAATAAAATACAAATTTGTAAATGGTTAAAGACTTGCTTCTAAAATAAAGCATTCAAATGTCTCGGACTAATTTCACATAAGGATACAGTTTCTATTTTCAAAGATAAGAAGATAGTGACTCCTCTATCTTAACTCTCCGCATTCTGCACTGATGTAGCAGTTATGGTCCTTCTATGTTGCTCCTTGATCTCAGTCAAGCATTTCAGCAACAAAGATGGAAAGTGCTCCAGGACAGAAGTGTCTCACTGTGAGTTTTATAACTGGAGGAGTGTTGGGGACTTGGATTTTTCGTTCATTGGAGAGGGTTCTTTGGACAGTCTTATACCTAGTAAGTATTTGGCTGATCATTAAAAATGTGTCAGAGACCACTGAAAATATTGCCTCCAGTCATCTTCATAATCCTATATCCTTATCCAGCGTAATGATCTGGAGTTAGGCAACCTGTATTTTTTCACAATATTGTCGAAGTACATTTTGAGGGCCTGAGAGGCGATGGCAGAGATTTGTTACTGTCTGCAAGGCAGGTATGTGCCCACTTGTGCCAGGGCAGCTTTGGCCAGCCTCACTTACATATCTGAAGAGATAAGTGTACTGCCAAGCACTGCCATGGCACAGTTTTTCAACTCAGAATGGATGTTGTAGTAACACCGCTGATTTGGACAGGGGGACAGAAAAAAGAAAAGAAGACTTTTGTGCTAGTTTGCTTACATATTTATACAGTTAAATCTTGTTGTTTTTCAAAGTTACACTAAGACCAAATAAGATGTTAAAGGCTGAATTCTACTTCTGTTGGAGTCAACGGCCAAATATTCATTCACTTGGTTAGGGCCAGTATTTTGTTGTAATGAAAAGTCAGCTGTCCACTGCAGACAACAAGTATCTCTTCAATGTGATAAAGTATTTCCTTACCTGCTGGTAAACTGGTTTAGAAACCATACCCTTAATTAATGAGATGTTTCTGGCAAGAAAATTCCTCTCAGATACAACATATTTACTCTTTGGACAATATTTGGCTTTACTGTAACATTCTTACAGTTAGTTATCTCAAATACAATGATTTGGGACTTCAGTGGACAAAAGACATAAAGACGACAGGAGAATACACTAATGTCTTTTAAGTGAAATAAGAAAAAACAACCATGAATGCCTTCAAGCCTCAATTGGCCACTTAGAAGTAAAGTGTTTCATATAATAATAATAATTAAAAAAATTAAATATACTACAAGAAATTTTATTCCTTTTTGTTCACTTAATGCACATTAAATGTAATTCACTTGTTAGTTTAAAATGACATTAACTAAACAGGAATTTTAAAAGAACCAAATTGCAAGCTTCATACTACCTCAGTACCTATTTCCTATTTACCTATTTTATACAGATATTTTAATTTAAATTTTTACTTATTGATATTTTAATAAAACCAGGGAAGAATACTTTCAAAGTCTTCAGTGCTTTTATATACAAAAGGATGATAAGAAAAAAAATGTTAAGAGTAAAATCATTATTCTCCTTAGCTCAATACAAGCCTGTAAAAAAAGTCTGCATTTTTCAATGCCAACACATGTTTGAATGAAGACAGCTTTCAACATGCAGCTACTATGATTTTTTTTCTCTTTCACTGGTCCTAGTAGACCAACAATGAAATATTTACCTGACTAGTGTGGCTCTCCCTGTGTCTTTGAATCGATGAGCCTGCGCTGGCTGACAGTCTTGAATATTCATTTTCCTCTGGTAAACCTAAAGCAGAACAATATTAATTTATAATCTGACGTTTATGCATTGACTGATTTCAGCATGAGATTCAAAAGACCTTGATGTTTTACTTGAAAGGAATTTAAAAAATCACACATTGGCCTGGATATTTACTACTTCCATGCTCACTGAAACTGGAACGATTAATGTTTACCAAGTACGAATAGCATCATAGGTATACATGCTGGTTTACAGAAGGAGCAACTGTACTGAAAGAGCCTACAAATATTACATTACCTGTACACTGGCCAGAGATTCCTCCTGCAATGCAGAAATCCCTGGCTCCTCTTCCCCCGGCTCCCTTTCATCACAGCAGTAATGCAAAGGGAGTGGAAAACAGGCCTTTGAGCTGCTCTCAAACTAATGTCTTTAGTTGACATGGGAAGTCAACAGTAGGTCTGGAAGTTACAACTCCATCTCCTCAGTACAGTTTTTTTTGTAATTCTTGTACTTGTGCATTCTCCATGTGGGAATTAGCTGACCCAAATTTGGCTGTCTAAAACCCGGTCATCCAGTGTAAAAGAGACGGGTATTCTCCTTTTGGAGTCAAGAGAAACACACCTCTTCACAGTGATTCTAGAGCAAGGCTCACTGCCAGTGCTTCCCCATCACTTCTGCTGGAGTGGGAAGACCATTCACACAGCATTACAGAGGATCTGAAAGAAGGGATGATGGGAAGCAAAGGCAGAAGCAGAAACACAGTGCATCCATGATAGGTGTTATTAAGTCTCACACATAACTAAATCACAGACACAATGGTAGGTCTGGTATCTAGAAGTTTTGGTGTTGCTTCATACAGCATATATTCCACATTTCAATGCTTCTGTGGCACCCATAAATAGCATGTTACCACTCTTTTTTAGTCAGCTGAGCAAAGTTAACCACCGTGAGAAGGGAATTCATCTTTTTAAGAAATAAGCAAATTGAATTGTTCTCAGTAGATCACCTGAGATTTACTAGAAACAGATAACATTTCATCTTAAGTATTTTATTAGACATCTACCCTTTGTGTGACTAAAACTAGGTGAGGTGACTCTGGGCCTAGTAAGTAACTACTAGATAAGAAAAAATGAGGCTAACTCCACTTGTTGCATATTACACATAGCTTACAGAGAATCACAATGGAAATAATCCAAAATTCAAATACAATTAATCATAAACCACTTATAGGATTATGAACTGCACTAGAACTACTTTCATGTTCATGTTCCATTTCTGTTGAATCATGAAACTGGCATAAAAATACATCGTGAAACATGTTTGTCTTCCAGCTTGCTATTTTCAGTGCTAGAAATGTTAGGTTTTTTGATTTTATAATGTTGATTAATGAGCATTTACTGGTAGAATCACAGAATCATAAAATCATTATGGTTGGAAAAGACTCCAAGGTCAAGTCCAACCTTCTTTCTACCCAGCACCTCCATGACCACTGCAGCATGTCCTGAAGTGCCTCATCTACATATTTCTTGAATACCTCCAGGGATGGTGACTCTACCCCTTCCCTGGCAGCCTGTTCCAGTGCTTAACTACTTTTTCAGTAAAGGAATTATCCCTAATATTTAATCTGAACTTCCCCTGGCACAACTTGTGGCCATTTCCTTTTGCCATTAGTTACTAGGAGGTCAACACCATCTGCACTACAACCTCCTTTCAGGTAGCTATAGAAAGCAATTAAGGTCTCTCAGACTCATCTTCTTCTGGCTAAACAGTCCCTGCTCCCTCAGCCTCTCCTCATAAGACCTGTTCTCTAATCACCTCAACAGCTTTGTTGTCCTCCCCTGTACACACTCCAGCACCTCAATGTCTTTCGTGTACTCTACTGCCCCAAACTGGACACAGTACTCAAGGTGAAGTCCTACCAGTGCCAAGTACAGGGGCACGATCACTTCATCCTCCTGCTCTCCACATCACTGCTGGCTCATGTTCAGGCAGCTGCCAAACACCCCCAGGTCATTTTCTGCCAGGCAGCTTTCCAGACACTCTTCCCCTGGCCTGTAGCTTTGCCTGGGGTTGTTGTCACTAAAGTGACCCAGCATGTGGTCTTATTAAACATCATACAATTCACCTCAGCCTGTTGTACCAACCTGTCCAGATCCCTCTGAATAGCCTTCCTATCCTCAAGCAGATCAACACTCTCACTGAATTTCATGTAATCTGCAAACTCACTGAGGGTGCACTTGATCCCCTCATCCAAATCATTGATAAAGATGGTAAACATGACCAGCTCCAGCACTGAGTCCCAGGGAATACCACTTCTGACTGGTTGCCAACTGGATTTGATTCTGTTTACCACAACTTTCTGGGCTTGGCTATCCAGACAGTTTTTATCTCAGCAAAAAGTACACCTGTCTAAGCCACCAGCTGTCACCTTCTCCAGCATAATGCTGTGGGGTCTGTGTCAAATGCTTTTTACTAAAGTCTAAGTATACAGCATCCACAGCTAACTGTTACATAGTTACTGATATATTATTTAACTATCAATTGCATGAATAATCCCATAAAATAATCTGACATTGCAAAAGAAATAGAGCAAGAATTATAAAGGGAAGGAATGATCCTTATTCCTTTTTGGGCCTCTCTACCATGCTTTAGTTTTCCCCCTTATAATGGTGCATCTCCACAGCCTTGTAACTAGAGACAGGTTTTTTAAATTAGTTCTTCCAAATAAAGTTTGTGTAAAGTATTAATAAACATCGATCTTTTCTACAGCTTCAAATCATTTAGACTTCCTCTGGACAGACACAGGCAATAAAGGAGGTGGAACTCTGTTCACAGCTCAGGAACCAGGTCACATCTTGTGAGAATCCAGCATTTCTATCCTTTTCTGACTGGTGCAGAGGGGGAGTCAAAGGAAGGGCCTTAAATAAACTTCCCTCCAAAAATCCAGGTTTTGATAGTACTAAGCAATTTTTTTTTCTCTCAAATACTTTACTGAATGAATATTTTATTCATATGGATTCAGTTTGGATATATCTCAAACAAATAAAAAATTATCCACATTTTCATGCAAAATGCCCTTTTGAAGTAGATTTTATTAATTATAATTCAAATAAAAGATATAATGTAAAACCTTTGCATGGCATAAATGAATGAAAATTCCTTACTAGGCCATCAGCATCTTTTTCATTATATTAATACACTTTAGGATCTACCATCCATGATAGCCTTGAGCTACGAATAAGGTTATCAATGATTTTTTGTTCATTTCTATGAAAAGCGCTTTGATAAAGGGTCTTATCAAATAAGTAAAGTTTCCATGTACAGCAACAGCACGTCGTCACAGACATGGCAAGCAGAGGCTTGGTGGAGTTTGGAAAGATAAATGAAGTAGTTGATTACACTCTGAGAGTTTTCCTTTACATACACCTAAGTAAATATTAGGATACCACAGCTGTGCACTGAATAAGACCTTGATTAATTCAGCACAAGGTTGGAGGCATCAATTTAGCAGGAGCAGGGGCAGAACTACAAAAACAGGTTAATCAAGTGTTCAGGTTGGAGCACAAATGGCACTACTTGCACTATTCTGCTATTTCTTGGCTTATTCTACTCTTCTGCTATTTCTTGCAACTATTATCAAGTTACCAAAAGTAAGCCTAATTTGGCAATTTTTTGGCTTGCTGTCATTATTAGTGCAATTATACATGATGGTGAAAATGATAGCAAAGAACATAATTCAATCAATAATCACTTCCCGGAGAAGTAAAGTGAAAGAAATATATTCCATTTTTTCACATAATCAAGAACACAGACTTGTCCTAAAGAAACATGTGTGTTCAAACTATTAACCAAATCCTTTACCCACTTACTCCCTGTAATGCCTTTTCTATATTGCTTCAAAGGAAGATCCCACACTCAGTCCCTGATCTTTCCATACTTCTCACTGTCCATTCTGCCCTGTTTTCAGATATTCTTCTTTGGATCTTACAGATAAATATCTTGCATCTCAAGTATGGAGATTTTAATCACTGGATGTGTAGAAGTGATTCTGTGGTTCCAGACAATCTCCAGTCTCATAGGCTCTGCTACCCCCAAACCTGAGACTCTGCACCTCCTGGCATCCACCATCCATATTGGCAAAACAGCAACACCACAGAGTCTTAGGGTCTTTGCAGCTGAAGAGAAATAGCCAGAGAGGCTTGATATGAGGGGCACCAGCATGCCAACGGAACTGGATGAACTTCATAAGTGTGCAAATGCACGTCTGTGTGATCACTGGGCACAATGCAGCACAGTGCTCCTTCAGTCTAACTGGGCTGTCTCACCTATGCAATAGCTACTCTAATTTTCACTTAGGTTACACAGAGTGAGTACTCTACAATACACTCCACTGTATGTAAAGAACTGTCAGATATCTTGGGTGTTTCTCCCCTTTGTTAACCAAAGATTAGGTCACCTCGGTAACTTTCTATAGCTGTCATATTTAAACAATTCACTTAATGATTAAACATTCCTCTATATCCTGTTAGTCTGGAAGTGACAACAAATTTCAGTGAACTTTTACCTGTTGTCTTTTGAGTGTCTCCTGACAGAAAATCTTCTATTTTGGGTCTCAACTTTCAGCATTGTGCTGTAAAAGGTTATTATAAGCTTTTTTATTAGTCTTTGTGTTTGGACAAGAAATAGCAAAAAATATCTTTCTCTCAGACTAAAAACTCTAGTAAGCGTGCAAGATTTGTGGCAGAAAATTTACAGTTTGATAGCACAGAGCTGTAGAAAAGTTGTTACTCCTAACATTAAACTAAGGTAGAAGAGGATTACGTTATATAAAATGAAAACAAACCAAAAGAAAATAAAACTAAACTAAACTAAATCCACAACTTCTATTAAAATTCTGAATTAACAGCAGTGCCAGAAATTAAACTCAGTTTCTGAAAGCAACAGAGCATTAATCTGGAAGCTGAGCCAGACAGCTTTTTAGCCTCTTAGTAATGGTTTTCTAAAGAGTTCATCAGGTTATAAGTAAGATTAAGATCTTCATCAAAATGATTATTTTAGTCACCATAGTGGCTTCAATTTTCATGATGCTTCAGGGGTGTGGTGCTGACTCTTCATTTAGGACAAGACTAGTCTTACTTAAAATACTGCTTCTCTGTTTACTCATATGAGTAATGAATGAATCTAGACTTTAGTTCTATCAGTGGAAAGTAGATTATACAGTTCCACTGTGTAACAGTGGGAAGCAGATTATATTCAAAAGCTTCATAAACTCACTATCAACTATTTAGTATTTCAATTCAGGTTTTATTTTCCTCAAAGCTAGAGCAGTTTGTTATACTCTAACAAAGAAATAAAACAGCACTTTAGATGGAAACATCCAATGTAACATTCTCAAACATCAGTATTGCCCAGATATATCCAACAAGACATAGATTTCAAAATCATGAAGATGTTAAGGTTGAAGTGTGGAAGGATGTTTTTCCTAAGCAAATTGAAAAACTGGTTTGAATTCATGTAATCAAAGTATGCCAATGTCTTCCATATTGTCACAACACCATCAAGCCTTATTAAGGCTGTCTGGAAAACTAGCATTCTGTACCACAAAATTTATAATCTAATTTTGTTCTGCATCAGGGTAAAATCAAAGCTTTCATAATTTCTCTAACAATCTGATAGGCAAAACATAGATTTGAACCTTGAAATGCCACAGATAATGCCAATTCCTTGCCCACTGGGATACTGCCAAACCTAAAGAGAGGTTTTTTCTACTCACAGTATACAGGGAATATCAAGACCATACCCTATAAAGGCTGCATCATAATTAGGAATCTTCCATGAAGTTATTTCAGTAACTACAGATCATTTACTAACTTAACTATAATAATAGCAAATTATAAACTTAAAACATAATTTAATTTCTAAACTGAAAGAAGCACTGATCTCATGATTAAATCCCAGTTAAGTGGCCTGGGGATAAAATGGTTGCTCTTATAAAAAGCTGATTTCCCACAGGTCCCATTAGAATATCAGAATATATTGTTAAAATCCTACATAGAAAGAAATCAAAGACTTGTTCTACCCACAGTTTTTGTGTTAATTTAACAGTCTGACTTTTATACACACTGAAAATACCCTTCCCTCCTCCAAAAATTATTATATTGATACAAACAACGACACAGCTCTAATGGACAAAGATGTATTTTTCTTCTGTCACAGGTCACAGTGAGTTCCTGGTTCCACAAAGGAATGAATGCACTTTATATGAAAGTAAGTTCTCAGTCTGGCTGAGTTTTGTGCTTTGATTATCAGAGAGAGAAGGAAAAAAACTGTTTTGTCCAAACATTGAAGAACACAGAGAAGAGGTTTTCTTGGAGAGAAAGGAATTATTTGTTTTTGTAATGTTTAATTTTCATAACAAAGCTTGATTTTTCATTTCAAAACATTGCATTTAAAAAAAAAAGGGTAGCGTATTTGGAAAACAAAAATGCAAGATTTTACTTGACCTCATATTTTTTCCTTTTGATTTTTCCACTATACCTCTCAAACTACCACTGCATCGTGTGAAGTTCTACCCTTAAAGCAAAAAGTTCTACAACTGTTCTGCTTACACAAACTATATTTACTCTTAAGTTTTCATTGTGAAGCTAATTGTACCCAATGCCATGCAAATAGTCAGAGATCTGTTTCTCCATATTCTTTTGAAATACTTTATGTTTGTCTTGTCTCTATTCATGCTTGTGTATTTTTATTGTGTGATTTTCTGTAATACAGGTGTTAGATCCTTAGGATTTATTTTTTAGGACCTTGAAAATTTTATTTCTCTCATGCAATGCTTTGCTTAGCTTGTTGCAATGTTAATGACTTCCCATTCACCAGTGAGGCACCTGTAGCAAAGGGAGATCCTGATTTTCCATTTTCTGTCCTATTTGTATTGATTATAGGATTGGAAATCTCAAATCTCAGGCCTCTGTGCCTCAGGCTGCTTATAGACTGAGCTGAGCTAATTACAAATTCCTCAACAGAGGCTTTCTTATTTTCTTCTTATTCAGCTTTTATTAGAGAGTGGCTTATCAGTTCACACATACAAAGCTAAGCCAGTTCCAGAAACACACATATTTCACAACTCAGAAGATTTGAGCTTAACTATATCTTAAAAAGCTAATTCAAGGAAACACTTCAGCAATTTTATGTTAGAAGAGCTTTGGGATTAAAAACTGCTTACCATTTGATACTGAATTTCCATTTTCAGCAGTCACAGAACTGGACAGTGGATTAGATGACTGAGTTCCATGGTTATTTGCATTTTTATCCTGGTTTTCTGATCCAATATCTGATGTATTTGGATCTTCCCTGCTCCTCAAGTTCAGATTAGTTTCAGCACCTGGCACAAACAGAGAAAAAGATTATTCATGATTCCTACTAACTAGTGGCTATCATGTATAAATAGAAAAAAACTACCGCAGAAAACAAATTACTTTATTAAATTAATTTATCACTAAATGCACAAGTACAGTGATAAATGGGGAAGGTTTGAGTCAGTGATTTTTTGCACAGATTTTATTTTTTGCACTATTGTTCCAATTGCAGCCAGTTAAAATTTTGTGGAAGTGAAAGGCAAAATTTTATTCTTACTATTTCTATATCTGTATTATATCAGCTGATAAAAATAAACACGTTTGTGTTGCCTCCCTTTTAACTTCTATTCATTTTTGCATAAGTTCATATACCACTGTCATCACTGCAATGCCTTTCACCATTGCACTGGGTGATACCAGCAACAGCTATACCATGGGTTTATTTTTTCTCTCATCTCCTCCACAGGAAACAAAATACCTTTTTACATGAAACCATATATAGTAAGACTCCTGCCAGCAGAGCCTCCCCATGGGCATTTTTTACCTTGCTTAAGGGCTCTCCCGCCATCAATTGTCATTTTCTATAAAGTTCCAGGTATTCATGTCATAGCCTTTTAGTTAAATTTCTTCAAGATATCAACAAGAGGTCTGATCCTGAAGGAGATACCAAGCTATATAGGATGCATAGGCATTCCTCCAAAGAGAAGGGCAAAACCCTTCTCTTCGCCCTCTGTCTAATTTCACATTCCTGCAAAGCAGAACAGCTTATGGCTGAACTGCTTGCAGAAACCCTCATTTTTTCACTAGGTAACAGGTACTTTCCCTGCAGATTTTTGAACACAAAGTTAACTGCATGGTGAATACTCACCTGGTTTACAAAGTACCAACATTTAAAACATGAATTAATGATGAATTTCATTGGAAAGGGCTTTCTTATTTTTGTTGAGCTTTCAGTTATCTAACTCTGAATCTTTCTTAACATTTCCTCTTCTAACAAAAAAAATGTCTTGAAAGTAAAAAAAGTTCATTTCCAAGCTGTCAGAATAAAACATTTTAATGGATTTTTTACTCTCTTCCTTGCTCTCATTCCCTGATCATTACTTCTTGCCAGATCTGATTGAAATGTTTCAGTAGCACTGTTTCATAAACTTCATATTTAGGCAAATGTGCTACGCAACGAAAAAATTAGGCCAGCTCTACCCACAGTAAGTGACTCGGAAGAGGCGGTAGAACCAAAGTCTAAGCCTGGAAAATGCATACAGTACAATTATAAGAGCATGCCTGATTTAGCTTTTGTACAAGCACATTGACTTCAAAATGCATCTTTGCAGCTCATATTAAATTTGTCTGAAAAGGAAATGTCACTTTTAGATGTTAATAGTCAGTGCACTTGCCTATAGATCATAATCCACCTACATAATTATTGTGCCACCTTTTACATAAAGAGTCTCTGGGGAAGTGGCTGGGATCCTTATTTTTCTTGATATCCAAAAGATTTATTGATTTGCCTGACATCTGCAATTCATTTGAGAATGTGCAAGTAGAAAGACTTTTCCTTGCATTCCTATTTTCAGAAGCCTTTTGTTTCATAGGTACATTGATATCTTTTCATGGCATTAATGGAAAAAAAAAAAAAGGTTATATTTTTTCTTTTATATGTGTAAGATGAAATACTACAAAGAATTGTGGATAGCTACTATTCAGCTAAACTGGCAGAAAACAGTAGTGGATGGACAGGCAGCATGTATTTTGGGACAGCTATCTAGATAGATATCTGCTATCCCATCTGCTCTTTTCAGTCATTGTTAAGAAATGCACACCTTTAGTTTCTAAATAGAGCACTACATAGAGAAAATATATTTTGTACTGCCTTCATTAATCTTGTGGGTGCCAAAGAAGCCTGTATATTGTTTCAAAAAAATCTGAATTATACAAAGGTATTTGCACTCATTTCCTACATCTTCATTTCAAGCATCTTCAGCTCCTTGGAGCAAGATTCCTGTAAGTCTATGGAAAAAGTGTAACTGCACATGTTGGCTAAAAGACTTCTGGAGAGGACAGAGTGTACTCCTAGCAAAAAAGTAATGTTCATTTATTTGAGACACCATGAAAAATGGGTGTTTTCTATAAACAGGATAACAAGAGGATGCTTTAGTCAGGTGTAACCAGTGTAATGGACTATAATCTTCTGCACTGGGATATCCCTCTGCTCTGACTCCCCACTAACCAAAATACTCCCAAGCATAAAAAAAAATGTGTCTCCTGCCTTTTATCCACACAGTTTATCATTGTGCAGTGCTATCTTAGACAGGAATACTGTGGACAATTGTAAAGGATAGGGAAACCCTCTGTTATCTCTAAAGACTTGAGAAAATTCCTACTGATTCCTATTTTATCCATCAAGTATTGGCCTGAAACTCACTTCACCCTCCTGTTTCCTCAGTCAGCTAATATACAAGTTTGGCCATTATTCCACATGAATGTCACCTTCTCCCTTTTCCCATGAATCCCTGTAGATACAAGTGTGCACTTCTCTCTCATCCCTTATCAACTTTTTGTGACTATCAGAAATACTTTAGGAGAGAAGACAAAAAACTGTGATTCCTATAGTTAAACACCTTCACCAACACTGAATATCAGCTTCTGGCTGTGCATTGCTGTTCTCACCAGATGGATGGATTATTTACCAGGTTGATTTTTTCTTTTTCCTAAGTAACAGCATTTTAACAGTTTCCAGCTAGAAATGTTATTTGAAAAGTCATCCATGCCTACTTGTGAGAGACTAGCTACAGAGAGGTATCAGCTGTGAGAACATGGTGGGGGTTCATGATTATAAAAGGAATACAAGCTTTAAGTGAAAACCTACAGACTCTTTGCAGCTGACTTTGCCAAAAAGATATCTCTGACTCAGTCAAATTCTGTTCTGACTAATATTGAAGTTAATAAGGATGTATGGATTTCAGGGGTGCATGGATATTTGGACTGGGGGCATAATTTGCCCCTCAACTGCAGCATAGTTCATGGTTGGAAGCAATCACATGTGCAGTGTTTTTAATCAGAGTATGACAAATCAAAGTGTAACAATTATTTCCTTACAAGCAAGCTCTGTATTCCAGTAAACCCATAATTAATTACATCAACTTTACTTGAAAAGTGTAATAGCAAAGGTACACAAAAGAGGCAGCTCATGAAATCCACATTTACTTGTTATTCTCAGTGTTCCTGGAAAAGACTGAAGTTAAAACTCCTGACAAAGTCATAAGGCACAAGATGGACTGAAATTTCATTTATTTTGGAAAGAAAAGTCAGATTATGGCAATCATGGAAATTATTTAATATATTTGCTTTTTATTTTCCTTTGTGAGTCATTATCTCACCCTTAAAAGAAACCCAGTCAAAAGAATAATTTAAACTCTTTTAATTGAGCTATGACTTCTAAATATCCTATTACAAAGATCTTTTCTTCTCAAACATAAAAGGTACAATCCCAAAAATCATAGCTGTTTTGTAAGTAGTATTTAGG
Source organism: Ceyx melanurus (assembly GCA_024611195.1). NCBI lineage: Eukaryota > Metazoa > Chordata > Aves > Coraciiformes > Alcedinidae > Ceyx > Ceyx melanurus. The sequence goes on along the minus strand of JANHGL010004281.1, from coordinate 96,480 downwards.
CTGAATTAATTCTGCTATCACCAAATTAGAAAATGGGCCAGTATAGACTATTCATATGACAGATTGAAGTGTAATACTGAAACATTTTGAGAAAACTATAAATGTTGTAAGGAAATTACATATTTAGCCTATTTAATAAAGTCTAAAGTAAAATATAAATCAGTGACAGATATCAGCATTCAGGTTGAATTATCATAGACTCTGTGCAGCAAGATATGAAAATCCAGCACGTTACAGTAGTAACTCACCTGGTTGGGTTGTATTTTCCTTTTCTGTCAGAGTCCTTAAGTTTGATCTCCTTTCTTTAAAAGTGCCTGTATCCATAATCTATATCTGCCCCCATAAGTTCTTCTTCCAATTACTTCTCCTTTTAACATATAGTGCTCATTTACAGTCTGACTGAAAATTAATTCATAACAACAGAAAGCCCAGTGCTTTCAGTGGGTTTTGGATCAGATTCATGCTTACCTTGGATGCTCTGTGCATCACTGCCAAAGCACCAAGGGATTCATAACACAAGGTAAATACAGAGGGCCTCTTGCTTTGTCTATCCTGGTAGTTTGGATGTGATCATAACTGTTCTCTGGCCCTGAGGCAAATGGTTAAGAGATCCATGTCTACTGGGAATGGTCCCTGGCCTGTGCCATTTCCTGAACCATGCCAGCACAGACTCCAGCCAGCACAGGCTCCAGCACTTTGACTTCACAGAGGATTGAGCTGTTGCACCCAGGACACACCCTGGCACTGGCTCATTTATTAAACCAGACTCATTTTCTAAGCCCTTCACCTTGACAGCACCAGTTACCACAGTGGTACCAGAGTGGTCAGTATTAAATCCATCTTAGGAAAAAAAAAAGAAAAATATGCAAGATAAGCAACCTCAAAACAGATGGGACTAGTGGGGCACTGAACTCTCATACAGTTTCTGCTGAAGCTACATTTAAGTTTAATCTTGACTGTACGGGGAGAGCAGGTTCTCCCTAGTTTTGCTCTAGTGCAAATGAAAGTCATACACCCTTCTGGATCTGGTTTGACTTGTATGTAGGCCATTCTTACCATGCACATGTTCCTTTTCATTAATTAAATAGAAAGCTAATTCTGAGTTCCTAGATGAGGAATTTCAGTGCCAAAGCTAGGCAGAATGTATCTAGGTCCTGAAGTAGAAACAATCTCTGACAACTAAAACATCAGCCCCATAAGACAGAAATGACAATTATTACAGAAAAAACTTAAAAGCTTTTTCACGAAGGAATGAAGCTTACAAAAATATATAACACATCTAATTATGTAAATAAAAATATGAAACAAAGGAAGAAATAGTTCCCATACTTATAATTTAATATCTTAAATAAATCCTGGGATAATATAAGAAATTATTTCTTCATTCAAGGAAAACATGCATTTCTGTAACCAATAATCAATATATGGTTTTAGTTATCAAGATATGAAGTTATTCACACTTTATTAGCAGCTATGAAATTTGAAAACACATACATTCTGGCAGATAAATTAATGTAATGAAGGAGAGGCTTTTTCTACCTGGGCTGTCATGGAATTTAAGAGCTAAAGAGCTTGATTTCCTTGAAACCTGTGCCTGACATCCAGTAAAATGGAAATTTCAAATCAAGCAGCTTGCTGTTATACTTGTGAATAAGAGAGAACTGATGGATCCTATCAGCCAGCATACGAAATAAAAGACATTGCAGACAGAAGGGATTTCTAATCTGTGCTTTCACTCTTTCTTGGGAGAGTCAGGAATACGCCCAATTAGAACAGCCAACCCTGAATATTCATTACAATTACTGTAGTAAGCAAACATTGTGGATTAAGAAAAAAAAAAAAGTAGCAAGGCAACTGCAGAAATTATGCTGATATTTTTCAATACAGGAAAGGGATGGGAAGGCTAAGTAAGAAAAGGCCATTTGATTCTGCATCAAGTGTTTACCACTCTGTTTTGTTGCACCTTGACAAGGGCACTGGGTGTTTCCTGTTTTGTTCTGAGACATTCCTTGTCCGTGGCATTCACTAGCTACCTTCAGCACATGTTGGCTTGGGTGTCCTTTCTCTGTATAAATGCATAATGCTTCAGAGGAGTTCAGTTTACCCACATGAAGTCACACTGTGACCTGCTGTAGCATGACTGTTTGCTTTGTCTGCTGAGAGCTGGAGGCAAACAGATGCATCTTATTTGCTGAAAGAAATGGAGCAGGATGAAAACTGTCAAGACAGGATTCCCCCAGCCTATTAGCGCGTACTGCCTCTCTCACCCTCATAGCTGTGCTGCCGGCTGCTGCTGCTGTCAGAGGCAACAATTATTCATTGATTTATTTCACTTCACAAAGCCTGCCCTTAAATCGGCAATTGTCTAGGATTTCCCCTGCAATGATGCTCCTAGGACAGGCAGCAATGAATTTATACTGTCACTTCCAGCACCCTTTCTCTCTGAGCTGTGTAAGTGGAGTATAGAAGGTATAATAAGCCACTTCAGAAGCCACTTTCTTCAAAGAAGCAGGTAAATATCAACCACTTTGGTTTTGCTCTGGGAAGCTGCAGTTACGGAAGTTCTTTATGAAAACTAGAAAGCAAAAAGAATAGATGCAGGCCATCAAGAACTTTAAGTGACAAAATTCATGCAGCTGGAAGTAAAGAGCTCCTCTGAAAAATGTTGGTTTAGTCTGACACTGATTAGACAGAGTTCAGAAGATTAAGCTGGAGGTGAGAAGGAAGTTGCAGAAGTGACTGCAAGAACTCCCAGATCCTAAATCCTAGATTCAGGACTTGTGCTGCTGGGAAGATAGTGCTCTTATTTTACATTTATTTCAGTGACAGTCATTACAAGCTGTAGACCTTTCCCTCCTTCCTAGAAGTAATGTTAGGGACACCTCTGAGTCACATAAACCTTCAGAGTTGCTGGGGGATATACATAACACTAACGCCTTCTTTTCTGTCTGGAGAACTCTGGCTCATTCCCAACATGAGACAAAGAATTTCACTGCTCAATGGAGAAAACTGCCTTCTTAAAATGGATGAAGAATATCTGGACAGGCTGCTACCTCTCCTGCTTGATAGAATCTGAGCAAGAACTTGGAATGTCTTCTTAATGCAGTAAGTGTGCTAGAGTTCAGCCAGTGCACATGTTTCAGATACTGGGGATTTCATTCACCCCACCTTCTCCAGGCTTTTCTGAGGTCCATTACTAACCACAGAGAGCAAAAAGGAGGGCAGCAGTGCCTGGGACAATGTCCTGCCTTAGGAGGAGCATTTGTTCTCTCCATATTCCCCATCTTTTCAAATCTAATATGGAAAAAAGTAGCTGAATGTACCCTGTAATACTTTTATTTACTGTTAGGTGTGTTGATTGGCTGACCAAAGAGTCTATTTCTTGGGGTTTTTTTTGTGGTTAAAAACTGCTAGTGTGCAGGATAAGGAGGAGGGAATTTGGTAAGACAGCTTCCCTTTTTTAAAACTGTTGGTTTTAGTGTTTTGGTTTGGTTTGGTTTGTTTTTTCCTTGTAACCCTTGTGGATGAAACAGTTCTTTCTGAAGGCAGACGTTTAATTTTGTTTACATTTGTTTGTGGTATCTCAGTAACAAAACAGCAGTACTGTTGGTCTTTAACTGCTGTTTGAAGGAATTATGTGATGAGACACTGTCTCAACTTTCCTCCTCCTCAAACACAGTTGAAAATATTGCAAAAGTAAACAAACAAACAATCAAAAAACCCCAAACAACCAGGCAGGGATTTGCTGCTGCCAGAAGATGCACATCAGTTCTATTTACCTTTCCCACAAAATACTTCAAGATTTTTCAGGATCTCTCTCATACTAGCTCTGGCATTGACTACAAGGTCAGAAGTCTTAGTGTGACTGCAATGGGCAGATAAATAGTTTGAGCAGATCCTGAGGGACAATCCAAGGAATATTTTTGGATGACCTGTACTGTAATCCTGACCACTAAAAATGGCAGCTATTCTGGAAAACCTCTGGATCATGTTTCCATTAAGCTTTCAAAGTGAACTCCTAAAATACAAATTTAATTTAGGTATTTCTTTAGCTTGTTTTTAAGTTCATTTTGAAGTGATACAGTGATGGTCAGTGACACCTCTGTGAACCTGAAAGCAAGAACATATGCCTATCACACTTGTAGTGTGATAAGCATCCATATTGTGCACAAATACAGCCAACCCATAGCTAAAAACTTACTACATACTACTAGTATGTTAGAATCACACAGCAATAGCCCTTAAGGAATGTGTTGAAAGAAATAACAAAATGTAGAACTTCAGGTCTATTTTTTTCACTTTTTTTTTTCTTTTTTAAATGTCCGCCTCACAAAGGATAAAATAAATATCCATGTTTTTAATTTAAAAATAGTGAAAGCTCAAGCCAGAAGAGCACTGAACTTGAATGCTTCTTGATTTTTTCCACTCATTAGTAGGCCCAGGGAGAAGACAGATACTTCAAACTGATATTCCTACTTCTAGTGCTCAACTTCCAAACACTTCTACCCTCTCAACAGCAGTGTAGTGGTGTGGAGAAAGCATGAGGGTCAGGGAACCACCATGCTTATGTCAAAACCTTTTTCCCAATCTCTTTCCAACTCTCTCCCCTTGCTTTTCCATTCAGCCCCACAAAACACTAATACTGGAACTGGAACATAATCCATACACATGGGTCTACAGAGTTTCAGAATGAGCTGCACAAGCCTTGTCAAAAACTTTGGGTCATTGCTGAGGGGCTGGAGTTTGTACAGTCACAACTGCATCACTCTTGGACACCTGATCCTGTGAGTTTAGAAGTAGCTTGGTTTGTTTATAACACAGCATTGGTTGCTGTGTAGAAATACCTCTAACTGACAACCTGACTGGTGTTGAAATGACCACTCTTGGACTTAACTAAGTCCAAAAATTAAAAGTCAAAACATTGAATTGTTAACATTTTCAGTCAAAAAAAAAAAAAAAAAAAAAATTGCTATGTTTGAGATAAACCATTTCAGTGCTTTCCAAACATTTTTGAAAAGCTGGACATGAAAGAATATTTATTTCTGCACAGTTTCAGAATGTTTGATTTTCATTCCATAGCAAAACAAAACTAAATGTCACAATCTTGACATTTTCTGTGAAATGGTATTATTGTTCTCTGCTGAGGTTCTATGCAAAAGATGAATTAATGCTGAGATGGAAGTAAATAAGTTAAAAGTATCTGAACAGATTTCTCACAAGTTGAGAACATAGTTAGAGACTTTAACTAAAATGTGTATTCAAATTTCATTGTGCACTATGTCCCAAATGCCCATAATTCTGTAAAATCACAGAATCACAGAATGTTAGGGGTTGGAAGGGACCTAGAAGATCATCTAGTCCAACCCCCCTGCCAGAGCA
>JANHGL010004281.1:0-91001 GCA_024611195.1 Ceyx melanurus | reverse complement strand
CCCCCAGGTCTCTTTCTCCAGAGATGCTCTCTAATACATCAGCCCCCAGCCTGTACTGATACATGGGGTTGTTCTTCACCAGTTGCAACACCTTACACTTGCTCTTGTTAAATTTAGCTAAATTCTCACATTAATGTATTTTTAGCTTACTATTGTAATATAGTAGTTCCTATACAAAGTCGTTTGTGGTTCTGCATCTTAGATGACAAGTAAAAAATACTGAAGTCTGTTTATCATTTTAAAAAGCCCATAACACAGTAATGAGGCAACTTCCCGAACCATTGCTGAATCTGGAGCAATGATATTGCATCAGATGGTGAAGAAAAGACAGTTATGAAAATATGAAAATGTCTACCTGAATAATCTAAGTCACTATTAAATATGGGATATTATTAAAATCTGTGGGCTTGAAATGCACTAAGTGGAACCAGTACGGTGTGGTTATTGTATCCAGCATCAGACAGGATGAAGGGGACACAAAGTAAATCCAACCCAATGGGAAGAAAGCTAAAAAGAATCAGTAATTTAAAAAGGAATGTCTGCAGTTCTCAGAAATAGAGCATGTAAAAAGTAATAAACAGTTACTTCACAGCTTCCTTCCTGTTCAGCAGTTACTAGCTATGAACACAAGAAAGCCTGTAATGGGTCAGACCAAGGGTCTGTCTATTCCAAGATCCTCTCTGAAAGATGAAGATACAATATAAGATCATGAAAAAAATGTATATTTTTGATATTTCCTGTGTGATACTGGGACTGCACAGTGGTCTTCAGCCTCTGTTTGCCTGAAGCTTTGGAAATGTGTAGAGGACTGCTAAAGTTTTGACTTTATTTTCAATACAAGCATTTAAAATGCAAAATAAAATAAAGGTTTATTATAATATCCTTTTATTTTTTCACCTGACAATGAGTCTGAATTCATTCTACTAATAGTCTTCAGGTTAAAATTGTTTATGGTAATCACACACAATGCCTCTCTTCAATGTCACAACAGAAAACCAAAGTAAATTATTCATTACATTATTTTAGGCTGTAAGAGGAAACAGTGAAATCAGACAGGAAGAGAAGTGCTACTCTGAAAAGAACCCCATCATAACAGAAAACTCTTCAGCAGCAAAATATGCAAGTTCTCTGAGATTCTGAAATGGAAAACTCTTCTTGGTATATTCTTCTTGATGTGTTGTGTTTATTCTACAACAACATATTTATTTTTGTTCTGAGAAATACCCAGATAATGGCAGACTTAGATGATAAGACTTCAGGTTCAGGTGGTATCCTTCAGGCTGTAAAAAGTTCATAGATATTCTGCTAACAGAAGTGCTTTCTCTAGACTCTTCTAACCCCTTTCTTTGCTGCAGTAATGTAAACCACAATTATTTCCTCAGAAAAATCACCCTGCGTGGGTTGGATGGCAACTGTATTGCCAGCAGTTCTGTCTCCTCCTTTGTAATTTTCTGAACAGGGCATCTAAGGCTAGCCAAGTATGGGCTTTTTCTTATGACTCGCATTAAACTCTTACTAGTAGTGCTTTGGCTTCCTCCCACTCTTCTGTACCTACTGCAAGAGATTCAGATTGAGAGCTGCAAGAAGTCCACAGTGAATCAGAGTGATGACTCTCCTGTGTTCAGATATCTAATCTGAAAATTAGTCACAGAAAGTCACCCTCACTCTCTGGTAATTAAGGCAATTATATAAACAGATATTAATCGCTTTCTGAGAAGTGTTATGAAGCTTAATTCATTAAAGTTTTAATGCTTTTACTTGCATTTTACTTGAAATATGTTAGAGAAACTCAATGCCTCATGTAATCATTTCACCAGCATTCACAGGTAACAGATAAAAGGTGAAAACACAGATTTCTGTATTATGCTTGTTTTGTATGGTTAGCTTTTGCCACAAATAAAGTAAAACTACTACATTGTACCAATATAATGAGAGCAGATATGAATGTTATCTTTATTAAGTTGCTTAGAAGGAAAAGTTGAGTGGCTTAGAGGATAAGGGACTGAGATTTCATCTCAGAAACTCCAGTGGGGATTTAATTTGCAATCCACCAGTTGAGGCATTTTTTAGCTGCACAATAGCTTGCTCTAATCTGCTGATAGAGGGAAATTGTTTACTAGCTACCACAGGGTACCTGCCTTTGACAGGGCAGTACTCCTCATACATACACATTAAATCCTGTTGTTTTCCAAGTTTGAGCCAATTTCAGTAAAGAGTATTTGTTTTGCTTTAGTCCCAGCTAGGTAGGTCTAAAAATAATGCATTATTCGTCACTTAACTATCTTCCTGTAACTTCCAATACTTCAACTGGAGAATGTGGAGGAATTCACTGAGATGTGAAGCTAATTGCCTTGGAAAGACCTCACTTAAGAAGTAGGTAAAGAAGGGATCGTAGAGTTAATGGATGACAAAGACACTGGGCAAACATTTGAATAGTATAGCTATTTTGTTAACAACCTAATGTTTGCTTGCCTTTTCTGTTACTATGTATGTTACTAAACTGTTTTGGAAAGGAATAGGTCACTAAGGCATGTGTAGACTTACACATACAGATCAACATGCTTTGAAACACTAACAACAATTCGCAGAACTTGGAAACCTATACATCGGTGACCTACATAAAGAAAAGGTCTTCCTAATTTTATTCCTTAGGCACCTACTCTAAGGTTGCATATTTTATTTTCCTCAGAGAAGTCGAGCAATCACACCAATCAGGGAGAAGGCATTAAGTCTTTTTCTCAATAGCCTAATGGTAAGGAAATTCATCCAGGTTAAGGGAAAATAATATTTCCTTTGCTCCTTTTCCTTTAGAATCCAGATGAATGGCAACTGAAAGGGTTGATAAGTGGAACAGGCTGCCCAGGGGGGTGGTGGAGTCACCATCCCTGGAGGTGTTTATAAGATATGTAAATGAGATTCTTAGGGACAGGGTTTAGTGGTGGAACTAGCAGTCTTAGATTAATGGTTGGACTCAATGATCTTAAAGACTTTTTCCAGCAAAAATGATTCTATCACTATGAATGGTCAATCTGCCAATCTGAGAATGGATGATGGTCTAGGAATTATTCCATTTGTGTTCTGAAGCTGAAATTATTTGCCTTTGAAATAATTAGTAACAGCTGTACCACTCACAAGAAATAAGACTATGACTGAGCAATCTGAGTATCATTCATCCATGCTGAGGAAAAGAAAATTCTGTGTCCTTGCTTCAGAAAAATTTAATATTAAATTCTTAAACATGTAATTGTCTCTTCCTTATATGTCTTATATGTTGAATAGATAAAAAAACACTTGTGCATTCTACTATAAAGTTTGGTTTTATGATTAAGACCTTGAATTGAGTTTCATGAAATCTAGTTTCAAATCTAAGGTTCTGTCTAGAAATAACTGAGCAGGGGCTCTGCACATGACCATTCAGTTTCTATCCGTCTTGCAAACTAAAGTTTCTACTTCCAGAAATCAGAAAGAATTGAAAAGAACATCTGTGTGTGTATGTGCATTATCACTTACCTGCATTCAAATCTCATTTTCTATGGAGCAAAAGAAATCCTCATTTAACAATACAGCTGTAGCTTCAGTGACAACTCTTTTCAACCTTAGAGAAATCACTTTATCTCAGTTCTCACCTGTTACTGTTTTGCTTATTTAAATTACAAGCTCTGCAGAGCAGAAAACTTATATCAGTACATGTAAAGTATTTTGCAAGAAATTGCATCCTATGTGATCCCAATCATTGCTTGAACCAGTAAATTCTGCTGTTGTATAAAAAAAAAAGTTGCTAGGCTAGGCCAGCATGTACTGAAAGTTGGGGCAGTTTGGTTTTTTTTTTTTGGTTGTTGTTGTTGATGTTGCCTTTGTGAAAGAAGAGTGCTCTCAGTTCAGTTCACAATGAATTTGCAGCTCATCAGAAAACCACTAATCTGTTCTATTGTAATTCTGGATGATCATTTCCCATGGAGAGGTCAGGAGCCAAAAGGACATGAGTGTTCTCAGGCCTTGAAATGATTCCTCCAGGCACGAGGGAGGCATACTGGGGGATCTGTCTGTACTGCACTTTTATTCACAAGGAGGCTTTTATCTCCAAAGCTGATGATCTTATACAGAAACTTATTGATTCCCATAGGTAACTCTTCTCGACTTCAAAATGACCCACATTTCCGTAATTAATAAGGTTTTTGGTAGGTTATATCTTATGGAAATAAAGGAAATTGCACATTACAGAGTGCTGCTCTAGGCCATGGCTTCAATTGTAATGAATTTCTATTAAAATTAATTTATCTCCTAAAAGTTAAGTACTACAAATGACAAAAAGAAGAAAGGGAGGAGTCTTTCAGGAACCAGGTATATGCATTAGGAATTAGGTGATAAAATATCATAAGGTAAGATACGGACAACTTCTAGTTTTAAATCACAGAATACACTCTGCTGATTGCCACCTTATTACCTTGCATCAGAGATTAATTTATTTCTTTTTCTGCTGTTACTGTAGAAATTAACTGAATTAATAAAGTACATTATAAAAGGAAAATTGTAAAAACATGCATATACAATCACCTGTATTTATTTGCTACTTTCAATCCATCTGCTCATCATCAAAACTATTCATATGTAACCACACTAGCTTCCTAGCTCATAAAATATTGATTCAGGTGTTTTATGGTATATCTTTCTTGAACTTTGATCTTTCATACTTAGTGCTGCCTTGATGAAATATTTAGAAGAACAACATTTTCCACGTGAAAGGTAGATTTAGTTTTTTTATGGTAGCCTCTGTTAATGCACTAGCTTCAACCCACAGGAGACTCAGACTGAACTCTATCTTGGTCACATTCAGTTGAAAATTGCCTTTGCAAAAATCATCCACCCAAAGCAATTTTTTTTTTTTTTTTTTAAAGGTAAAGGTCAGTTTTGTGACTTGGTTGATGTAGGCTTGCCACATTTCCTCACCAGGTAGATGGTGAGCTTTAAGAAAATACATCCAAAGAGCTTACTTCAATAGTTACTTCCAGGAAGATTAAAATGTATTATCTATATAATAAAACAAGGCCTCCAATTTACAAACAAAAACACCAACTGAACCAAACTATCATTCTACAAATATTTACAGACATTGAATATTATCACATAATTTTGCCAAAGCAAGCAAAACAACTGCAAATCTCCTTTACCAATTTCATCGATTCATATATTCATAATAACAAATATGGCATTCTTTTGTAGTTAACAACTGATAAAGTTTTAGTTCATGGCTATTGGTATCTAGGAACATGCAAAGTCCAGCTAAAGCTTTTTCAAGGTTTGGAGGACTCAAAAGGTTTCTGTCCACTAAGGTTTGATAGCTGGTAGGAGCCTTTCTCTCAGTATAGGTCTCTTGTCTCCATCTAGTCACTAATTTTCATTAAATGTGCAAAATCTCAATTAGTTTTGAGACTTTTAGTGCCTCGTTTGTTTTGGTTAAAAAGGGGTTTGGCTAAAGGCTACTAAGGTTCTTAGGAATAGAGAGATGGGGTAGAACACAGACACACATAACCAGAGCAAGCACAAACACCTGCTTTTGCTATATTATTGCTGCACCAACACTTTTTTATACTGGAATCTGATAGCATATGTAAAATAGAAACCAAAATGGGTTGGTGCAGAAGAACTACACTATAGAAAAGCACAGAGATCTGCCTTACCTTCTGGCTCCCTGATCTTACGTCCTGCTGCAGATTTTCGTAGCACACTCCGTCCTGAGTTGAACAAGCTGGTTAACTCATCAAGGGGACTGGTCAATGACCTTGAGTTTGTAGGGTTGTATGGAAACGAAGACGATGAATTGGAGTTCAGTTTCCTGTGATCTGCTCTTGCCACCTTTGGGGAGTAAGGCAGTTTGGGGAATGGAGATGAGCATCCAAGCTGAGCAGGATTTGGTCTTTGAGGTACTTTTGACAGATCTGAGTTTGTACCTGTTTTCCCTGTATTAATCAGAAAAGTAGTACAAGTCTCTGGAGGAAATGCAAAATGTGTGGAAGCCCGATAGGAAACAGGAGGTGGTACAGGAGGAGGGGGTGGTGGGAGAGGAGGAGGTGGTGTGGAAGGAGGAGTCACTTTGCTGGAAACATTGAACACAACCAAGCTTGGAGATGCTGGTCTTTCATTCTCCCCTTTCTGGCTTTTGGAGTACTGTGGTGATAACGGACTTGAGCCTTCTGACTGCACAGGGTATTTTAGGTTGGTTTCCAAGACAGGAAGCTTTTTGACTTCTAGTGGTGTTAGAGGCGATTCATCAGAAGCAGGCGAACAAGTGACAGGGGTTGGAGGAAATACAAGAAGTGGTGGCCTGTGAGGGAGCAAGTTAGGGAAAGGAGCTGGAATGTCACACGAGTCTTTGTAGATCAAAGCTGCTTGACTGTTTCCATCCAATGTTCCATCTTCAACATTAACAGTTTTCTTGCCTTCAAACAACAGAGGAGGAGATCCAGTCACTACTGGAACTATTCCATTACCATTGCTTCCTTCTTCTGGTAGAAAATACTTCATTTCTTCATATACAGACTCTCCTTGCTCTGGACTTTCTGCTTCAGCAGAACTGCTTTTCATTGCATTCCCTACCATTTCAATATACACAGGCTCACTTTCTTCCTCTTCTTGTGACATATAAAGACTCAACACACCATGCTGTGGCACATCAGCAGAAGCTGCTCTCTGTACTGTCACAGTTTCATAGACACCTGGTTTAGCTACTGTGCTTGCCTGTTTTACATCCCCAGGTTTCTGGCCAGGTATTTCTTCATAAGAGCCACTAAGTTTTGTATTGGGACTTCGTTTTGGTTTTCTGGGAGGTATTTTTTTCATGGTGCTATAGTCATCACTGTGTGGCCTTGGACGAGTCAGTACTAGGAAAGTGAAAATAGTCTGCGTTATTAACTGATAAAAGTAATTTTTTCTTTTCTTACATAGGTCTAGTACATAAACGTTCTATTGTTTCTCATATAATTTTACAATGAGCAGCAGTCACAAACATAGGGATTCAGTCAAAAGTATAAATATTTCAAAGAGCGAAAAGCAGAACTTTCAGCTTCCAAACCTGAATCCTTTGCTATCTGGGCATATAGTCTGTTTTGTTAATCTCTGCTACTAGAAGATTGACAGTTTCAAATCCAAACATTCATTGAAGGATCTGCAAGACGTGGAAATACTTATGCTTACTCCTTTTGCCCCAGGAGACAAGGACATGTTTTTAACTAGGAGTTTCAGCATAGTGCTACTTTGACACACATTATTGACAGTAACTGAAGCATCCCCCTTTTATATAGTATCTATAAAACTCAAATTATAGACAGATATTATGCCCATCTCTTCTCCTTTTGTACTGTGGGTGTGGAAATAACTTATAAAGTTAGAGAATCCTATAGCCTAAGGCAATATAAGCAATTCCCCAAGTAAACTTAACTAAACTAGAGGTCTTTGCACAGCCCCCAAGCATGTATGGAGTGGAGAGACTAGATACCCAGGTGATTGATCTTTTAAGATCAAAATTGGATGGTGCAAATAAGTGCTGCTTTAAGACAAAGACTCAGGAAAAGGATATAATTCTTAGAAAATTAATATATGGGAGGGAATCTGACCCTGTTCACACATATAAGTAGAACTCCTCATATAAGGAGTTTTGTGAGTATGTGCTAGCATTAGCATTAAGATCACACATATATACATATAAGCTATCATTCTTCCAAAAACTTCTTCTATGGCTTTTGGGTTAAATCAATCATCTCTTGCAGAGATGGGCATACAAATCTTAAACGACTACAGAGCTCCTTAAACATATTAGTTTAAAAGTATATTGGACACAGTTCATCTCTCCTATAGAGAGCTTAAATGAGCAACAAAGAGGTTAAGAAAAATGGACTTCCATCTAATGAACTGGACATGAGAACAGTAATTCTTTTGCAAGAGGAAGCTGCAAAGGTTTCCATCTATTGTATACAGGATCAGAGGATGGTTATACACAGCTTTAAACCCAACCTGAAGGATTTTTCCTAATAAATGTAGAGGATCCCTTACACAAAGCATGACAAGTCAGGCTTATCAAGCAAAAGCAGAATGAATTCCTTCCCTTCATCTACTCATTCATTTCAAGGGTGAAGGAGAATAGAAAACTGAAGTCAAAACCATTCTATATGCACTATAATGAATTGAGACACTTTGGGATTTTCACAGCACTTTCATTCTGAAGAAAAAAGCCCCACTGTAAGCAAGTTATGGCACAAACATAAGCCACTGCATGCATAAGTTATAGACGTGTTCATAGAGAAAAAGTATGAGAAAGCTTAATGTTTAACTTGGTGAAATTCAAGATTTGAGCATTCTTGTTTAGTGATGCAAGATCTAACATAAAGTTTAAAAGGTGAAATAAAATGGTCAGTGGGGTAGAATAGCTCAAGTTGACAGATCATTTGTCTTTACAGAGGCTTCTGCAAATAGGTTTTGGCTGTTGACAAACTAGGCAATTAGAACACATGAGTATTATTTGCTGATTTGGAAACAAATGACAAACTGACTAATTTTATTTACTGCCACTGAAAAACTTCAGGGAAGCAGGACTTTTCAAAGGCGCTTGACCGTGTTTAAAAGGATCAAAGTGAGAAGAATAAATCAATAACCTAGAGTAACATTTGCGACTGTTTCTCCTTTTATGCCTAACCTTCATTAGCGGCTTCCTTAGAAGCTGCCGACAAGCAAGCGCTCACGGCCTCGTAGGAGGCGCTCAGTCGTGTGTTGGGGTCCCTCTTTGGTTTGGGAGGAGGCTGTTTCCTTGGTGATGGCAGGCTATTGCTATCGTCCATGCTGAACACAGAGTGCAGGGAGGGGGATCTGATGGATGACCCAGCCGCAGAATGTACCAAGCCGTCCACTGCCATGGGGACGGGGACGGAGCTGGAATGAAAGTGCTTAGGCGTTCGACAGCCAGCAAGGCTGTCCTCAGAGACCTTCCCACCCTTGTCTTCAGCTCTGAAAACAGAGAAAAGAGGCCCAGATGCATTATTCAAGCGGTAACAATGAACCTGCTCATGCAAACATAACAACAGCTTTTTGGTAAACAATCTCACAACTCCCCCGCTGTGTTGAGGGGATGTGTGTAGTAATCTTCTGACAAACAAATCCCGATCAAGCTGCTAGCTTTCTTCCATTTCCTGTTTCATGATAAATCAGGACACCGGCCCTTTTTTCACACAAATGCAGCCTTCCCTAAGCAGTTTCATATTGTTGATCAGACATTCACTGAATGAATTGTTCACACTTTGATTGTTACACACAATCAAAGCTGGGTTTTCAATCTGAATGATAATTTCTGGGAAATCCATTTTAATAGAAAGTTACTGAGGCAGCAAATGCTGAACCTTTATCATTATTTTCTAAAAAAAAGACAACTATAAATTCTATTTAGATAATGCAAATCTTAAAAATATTAGATGAACTTTTAAACCAGCTACATTGGTTGTTTGAACAATTCTGCCCAGAAATCTATATATCTTCCTGTTTAAGCTTAACCTTTAGTTATAATTTTAGTAATATTAATTATGACATTATGTTTAGTAACTTCAAGCACACTTTTGGAGTTTTACTAATTAAATTTTTTCCTCTTTTTTGTTATTTCAATACATTTTGTGAAATGTTTATCAGCTGCTTCCAACAAATCCATTTTTAACAAAAATTCTTCTAACATTTTAATCCTTCAAAAAGCAAAATATTGAAAACCTTTCAACTTAGACTGGTAAGGTATTTGCTAGAAGATGTCTGTACCACCATTTTACAAACAAATCCCCGAGCATTTTTTTTTTTCCTAATTTTATTTCTGCATGGTAAATCACCAGCAGAGCTGGAATTCATGCACAGGATATAGCCAGCTGCCCATGTAGTAAATGAAATAGCTAAAGATGAAAGCATGATGCTCAGAGGATAATTTGTTTTCACCGTAATGTTTAATTACAGTCTTTCCTACAAAGGTATTTCCTCCAATATGTAATCACCAGGATATTCAAAGCTAATTAAGCAGATGCACTGCCATTTTCACTTTAATAAAAGTCACTGACAAAAGCAATGAAAGCAAAGGGAGTTGTTCTGGCTGAATATTAAGTTCTTATGAAAAAATAAACATTTATTTGTCCAGAAAGTTATAGACACATTCCTGCTATAGTAGACACATACCTATTAACTGGAACTGCTACCTCTGCCCATTCAGCGCTCTGAGAGAAAAGATATCAGGAACTCAGTTCCTAGAGAAAGGCTTTTCAGTATTTGCTGGATTTGTAAAATATTTATTCCTGAAAAATCTGATGGGAGTTAAACAAAAAAACATTTTGCCTGTTTTAATTAAGATGAAAGAATCCTCCTCACAATCGATCTACCTTGTTCAATGCATGATCAGGATTTCTTAGTCTGGACTTTATTGTATTTTAATGCCTTCATAGATATTTTTTTATTAGCTTGGCAATTTCCTGGTGTTGGAATCCTAAAATAAAGGAATTTTTCTTCTGTTCATTTGGTTTGATGAAAGTTCAACCATAACCTATAATAAAATTTAAAAAATATTTCTCTAAAAAATAAATGCCTCAGAGACTTAATAGGTGCCTATAAAGTTCAATGTCCCCTGAATACAATATTAAGGGTGTTCTTAAATTCCTAGACTTCATTATCTGATATACAGAAAAAAAATAGAGCCTAACATTGACTCAGGCTATTATCTATTTGAGAATCCTCTTGCTTTTTTTTTCCATTTTCTATGACTTTTTAAGCAGGGAAGGCAATCACTAAAATTGAATAAATGCTTTAATTCCTCACAGTAGGTGTTTTTTTTGCATCTCACCTTTTGTGTCCATCTTCAGGTCTGTTTCTAGCCTCCAACTTTTCCCTGTGGTAAGCAGTGTTCATCTCATTGCGGAGCCGGTCATTTTCCCGAGCAATATCAGAAGCATTTTGAATGACCAAGGCATCATATATTTTCAATCCCAAATCCTCAGCATTCTGCAAGAAGCTGTTGATTGAGGTGACCTCTTGCTGTTTGATGCTCATCTTCCGTAGCAATCGCTGGCGAGCCAGAAATCCTCTTACAACTACCATAACAGAAGGAGAAAACATGGACCAATGAAAGACAACTAATTAACTGGCGAAACTTAGCATTACTGTGTGTCCTGATGTAAATATGAGTAAATCAAGTTCAGTCAGTATCTTATACAAAGAACAAAAGAAATGTGATGGCAATATAGAAAACATACTAAAATGGAACTCTTTCTGTCTTGTACTGCAAGTCCTTAAAACAAAGAAAATACATTCATAAACTGGAGCTCTTATAACTCAAAATGTTTACTTCCACTGCATATTTTATTATATTACAACTGGAAATATATAAATATGCTATATACAATTAAATTATACATTTACACTGCAAAGGTCAAAAGACTGCTTCGAAATAAACCCCTGAATAAATAATTGTTGCACGGAGCAAACTAGGAATTAAATGATCATTTGCTTTCAGATAACTTTAAAAAAATGCTTTTAATATTTAAGTGTATCTAAAAATAAATAAATAAAAAATAAAAATCAGAACTGACACAAGATTTTCAGTGTGCTTAATTAATGTCTTTTTTTTTCTCCTCATTTCCATTCAGCAAAAACAATTACATTATTTTAATGCAAATTTCTCAAAAGTAGCTGTCACATCATGTCTGCATTTTTCAGTTTTACATTTTCCTCTACATTGCATCAGCTTTATGTATCTATTAGTCCTATTTTTCATATTCTTTGTCAGCCTAATGTAGGAGATTTTGTTTTATCTCTTATGATAGCATTCTGTATTACTTTCCTAAGGATGTAGCTTTATTACAACAAATTCTACACAACTTAGTCCCCTGAATTTTTAGAATTACCCAGCTCAGAATTACCCAGGTCAGAAACACAAGGCATAGGGACCTCTGTGGAACCAATTTAATCACTCTATCTGCAATGTATGTTTTAGCTTAGAAGGAAGAAATACACTAACTAAAGGTGCTTTATTAGTGAAGGGGTTTTAAAGTTCTACAAGATCCTGATTCTTTCCAGATCAAGAATCAGAATCACTGTTTTGTACCTCACAGGGAAGAACCTGTGACCTGAAATGTTATTGATTTTCAGTACATGAACTTACATGTATCAAAACCAGATCAAACTTCATCATTGTTTATTATAGTTAGTCTCATTCTGCTCAAATGAAAATTTATCATAAGTAAAGTCAGCAGGTATTAGCTTGTATAAGATATTGATTTGAGTTTTGGGGAAAAGACTGAAAATATTGAGACCATAAGATTAAAAAAAAAAAAAAAAAAGTGAAAATGCATCTGGCCCTTTTAACAATGTAATTAAGTTTCAGCCTTAGGAATGCTGCAGAACAACATTAAATGATGACAGATTCAAGCAGAATTAATCTAAAGGGAAAATGTAAACAGAGGAAGATACGATTAGTTTTCTATAAATGTAAATTGTTATTGAATAAAATAAACAGCTAAAATAGAGCATAATGAAAGGTATTTTCTACCACCTTCTATGTCCTTATATAGGTATTTAAAATAGGATTTTTCTTAGGGATATCAGTGTTCAGGTGACGAAATATAAGGTTAATGTAAACATACTAAAACTTTCTTATATAAAATTCACAGGGTTTGCAAACATTCAAGTTCAGATACTTTGAGATTCTTTATAATGGATAACTTTGAAGGTTTACATTTTTATAATTGCAGCCAGCCATGCCATTTTCAATCCCCTTAGTTACATTCTATAAAACCTGGCTTCTTGAAATCCTGCAACATTAATGGTCTTAACCAATACAATTGAAAAGGAAATTAATAGTACAGTTATTTGTTGACAATTTTATGAGAGCATTCACATTGCATATACATGTTATTGAGTCTGAATCCATAATGTTGATGTTGCAAAGGTAATGAATATAGGCATTATTATCAGAGTTCACTGCTCACAAATATGGAAAAATAAAAAAAAAGCTTAATAAAAATTGCTCCACTTCTAGCATTTTCTTTTATCTTATCTATTGCAGAGCAGACAGAGTATTTGACAAATGGTTAAACATCAATCATCATGAGTGACTTTGGAAAAAAGTATGTATTTTAAGGTAACATTTTTACCTTGATAGAAAAAAAAGAGCAGATAGCACCACTAAGTTTGATTAGGAGAAGGAAATACAGTGGTCAAACCTCTGGTGGGATTGTTAGCAGGCATGAACCTACTGGGATGGTCCATGAAAGTGATATCCAGTACAGGTAGCTGTTGCATTTAGAGATTCTGCAGCCACTCTGAAATATGTACTTTTATCACAATTGAGATATTCTAAAGAAACGTTGACCAAAGTTTTGTCAGGAAGTGTTTGCAAACAGACACCTCTCTTTTCTTTTGCACACAATTTCATGAACTGAGTGGTTCAGGTATTCATTAGAAGATGGCCAATTCAGCACATTTCCTACTCTAGGAGAACATTTGCAAGGTGTTGTCTTTGGTTCCACACAGAAGAAAAGCCCAATTTCATAACCTCAAAAACTACTATGAAATGAAAAATGAAATAAGAGAGATTTAACCTCCAAAATTCTATGGATTCAAGGGACAAGAGGAAAAAAAATATGGATATGCAGAAAGACTGATACCATTATTCACAAAGCAGCAACGTCCCACTGTAAATGTCTATGGATCTCAATTTTAGGATTATATAAGGACAATGCATAGGTACCCTATCCTGTTCCTACCCTGTCAGAGGTCTTTGTCATGATAATTCTGCAAGTTTACAATTGTACATGCTTGGAAAGGATAGCTTATTTAATGAACTCGCATCATGAAATGAATGTCTAGCTACTCCTTCCTCATGCAAATTCCTGATTTTCTCAGGTTTCCCAGACCATAAAAAAAACCATGTAATTGAGCCATAGTCTTCAAAAAAGTTTTGAACACATAGTTTTGGTTAAAATGACTTTTGAAGTTAGCCTAATTAAGGAGGGCTAAAAGCAAAACCAAAATATTTTTGGAAGGAGCCAAGAGGACTTATTATCTTCATTCTTCAGGCAGGGTTTGGCAGTTGTCTGTTCTCCTACCTTTGCAAAACATGGACCTATCTGAGAACGTTTTACATTGTGTGGTGTATATTAAATATTAAAAGGTTTGTATGAAAGCACTTTGTTTGCAAATCAGACTCTGAAAGGTAAATATTTTCCTCCTTCAAAAAGTCAGCATGAGTAAAGAAAGAGGATAAGTCACTATTGCTTTTCTAAATGTGTGAATACATCATGGTAATACACATTAAAAAATCAGGCCCAAGTTATACACACAGATGACCTGTGGTCTGTATTAACTGTCCTCTCCACACTCATTACTGAAGTGCTACTATTCTGATTTCACTTGCTTTAAGTTTTTGTTGGTTTCCTCTTTTTCACAATATGCTCACAGTGAAGAACAGATAGTTAAAATAAAAGGAGTTATATATTCAGAAGTTGTGTATCTGAATAAAAAAAAACAAACCCAAGATAAGTCTTTGTCTTTTTAATTTCCTTTAAAAAGGTGATAATGGGAATTGTTGCAGACATCAGCCAATTTGATAAATAATGCATTGTGTGTAGGAAGCTTCTTCAAACAAAGCAATATTCACATTTTCTGCAGTTATTTGAGATTTTGAAAGGAAACAGAACAGAAGTAACAGGAAATCAGGAGGCAGTGGATAATACCTCCTTTTAAAAATGTGCCAAAAAAAGGTCAGTGTGACCTTAGCAAAAATGCAGTCGTAAAAGGGGGAAAAATGCCTAAGTATAAAAAACTAGCAATGAAATATGAAAGCTGTAACAAAAGAGGGAAAAAAAGTGCAAATAAACATGTTAAATTATTAGTATTGTATTCACTGTGGATATATTTGCATACATTGAAATTTTGTGTCATTGTTACTCTATTTGATTTGCAACAAGAAATTAAAGGTGATATTAATGCCTTGAAAAATCATGACACATATTTTAAAAAGGAAATATTCAAGATCTCCTAGGTTTTATTACAGTCAACAGTTTGCCTTAAAATTATGTTTGACAGACAGAAAGTGCAAAGTTGTATTAGTAGTTATCTGGAAATATGTCTGTAGGGAATGTATAAAATACAGTAACTATTCAAGGAGGAGAATTTATTTTTTTTTTTGTTACACAATATTCTGTTCAGTGTACAAACTGACAGCTCAAGAATACTTGTTCTGTAATTGTTACCTTTTTGGCAGGTTATAATTTTCTTCTGAAGCTGAAGGCACAAATCATTGAGATGGTCAGCTTGCCAGTACTTAAGAAACACTTTTCGGACTCCTATCTAGAATACAAACAGCAGGGAAATGTTCACCATCAACAAAAGAATCCAAAATGATGACAGGTAAATAACAATAGTGTATATACAATCCAACAAAGGGTTGAGATGAGATCTTCAGTTTCAGAACAGTACAATGCCAATACTCATACAGAGAGGTAGTATCAGTTCGTTGAATAAAAGATGTATTTGGAAAGGATGAGCAAATTGTCAGACACACAGTTCCCCTTCAGTTCCAAAAACAAGACAGAACAAATACTACAATCTTCAAGTTAAACACAGGTTAAAATAAAACAAAGCAAAAACATTCTGAATATAATTACACTAACGTAATTAGTAGTTAATGGTAGTTAATGTGATAGGAAATAAGGTTTAGCTTTTATAAAATAGGGATGTGGGCAAGCCTAAAAGTGACAAGCCATAAACCCACGCAGCAGAAAATGGCAACAGAGAGCTGCCATCTTTGGAACGGGAAGAATTTAGCCTTAATGGGAGGATGGGAGAAACACACTTCCAGAGACTGAGAATAATTCCTTATGTCCAGCAAAATTATGAATCCTAGTTCCCAGCCTTGTCTGCTGAAGCTGTGCTACAGGTATCCTCAAATCAAGCCTAACGAGTCAGAGGGACTCATTTGTGAAAAATTATCTCCTGAGTATCTATTGAGTGTATGAGATTATTCTGGTGCTGACTAGTTGCTTGGTGTAATCTGGCTAGTTCATGAGGGTCTTAATAACAATCATTAGATGCTGTTCCCCCTTTACAGAAAGATATAGACCAAAAGAAAACACCTTCCTTTTGATACCTTCTGAACATGCTGAAACAATCCTTAAAAATTCTTTTCTGCATAATCTTCAAAAGCATTCCTTTCTAATAGCCTTAAAAAACCCCAAACCACACACAAACTAGCTCCTCTAAAACCAGTAAATTGCTAAAAAAAAAAAAAAAGAGATAAATAATGGCTTTTCTTATACCATTTTTTTTCTCAGCAATTATGTAGAAGAAACATTCCTTCACTTAGAAATAAAAGGACCAGTGTCAAGAGAACTATGCTGCTTCTGTCTCACTATTAATTTTGTATGGTTAATAGGCACACTGATTAATTAATAAAAATATGGCTGAAATTGCAGAAATTCATTCCAATTCTTGTTTATCTGCAGCTCACAAGCTCATTCTCTTTTCATTGCACCATCCTGCTCCACTGTTGTCTGTTTTAGGATAGATCTGGGAGACATGTACCAGCAGGGATATTTGCACATCTTGTCAACTAATTGTTTTTAATCTAAACACTACTGTCGAATGTATGTCACTGGTAATGAAGAATTACAGAAAGCCAGGACATACATATTGTGTCTAAACTTCATTAATAAAATTCATAAATTACTGGGGCACATTTTTGTCTCTTGACTTCCCTTCTCTCAATTCTAGAGAACCTGCTTTGAATCAAATGTTTTTAGAAGACTCGAATTCTGAAGTTTGAGCTGACAGACAATGATGGTGCAACTGTTAGTCTTTTGGCTAAAATCAGATGCACTTAAATGGCAAAATTAGGATGCTTTCAAAATTTGTTTTCCTGTTAGTATCTCTTTTCCCAATAAAATGGGCCTTTTTGTGTTAATGCAAAGTGTGTGAAGGTAATAAAAAATACATTTTACTTGTCTTGCCATTCTAGATACTCATAAATAGGGAATAGGCTTTTCTTGTATGGTGGAAAATGCCTGCAACAGCTATTTTAGAAAACTGAAGCTACAGAAATATCCTAGGATAACTTAGCTACTATTCCACTGCACCTCCTAAGTTCAGACCATCTATTCGGAATAATCCTTCTATTTAAAATTGGTGTTATTATACCAGAACAATATTATCTTTTCCTAGATCCTGTTTCTACAATAGTAGGTAAATTGACATCTTTAATTTTGCTTAATAGAGTATCTTGAGTGATGCCTTCCAATTCTCATCTGAGCCAATCTCACTGAGATCTCGTTGTGCTTTCACACTCTGCTCTTACAGACATCTCTTATCCTTATTTTCTTGACTGGTGACTTCCAACAGGTTGTCACTTTTCTTCCCATGCTTTCAAGATTTGCTCTTTGCCTGGTTGTCTTAGAACTCTGACTTCCTTCTTCACCCATCATCTGTTCTGGAATCTACTTCTTTCCCAGGGCTTGATAAATTTTCTTAGAAGCCTTTCCTTTTGCCTCCACTTCTTTTCCTCATTTCATCAAAAAGTTCTAAGAAGCCAACAACTTTCTTGTTCCATTTAAAATGCCTTCAGCTTTATTTCAGAAGACCAGAACTCCACCTTGACTCCTCCCACCACATCTACTCTGTCACTAAACCCTGCAAATTCTGTAATAACTGCTCATCAAGCAACTATTTTTTCATTCCATCTTGTCAAAACATATATTGAACTTCCCTTGTTACTAGCTTTGGCTACTAAACCCACCATCTTCTTGCTCATATCATCTTAAATCCAGAATGCTTCTATAAGAATAACTGAATTATTATTCATATGGTTAGGGGTAATTAAATTATCATGTAGTTACTATAATTACCATTTGTATTTGAGTAGCTCTCAGACAACCAAAGCCTGGATACAAATACTTAATAAAATGATATTCTTCTACTCTGATTACATTTTCTCTTTATACTCCACCTTCTCCTTCCACAAATTCACTACATCACATTGGAGACTTTTCTCCCTCTCTGTCTCAGGCCTATGATAAACCATCCACTTTTTCCTTGTTTCTGCCTCTCTTCCTCTATTCCTTAAAATGCTTGGTTTTTCCCCTTAATTCTTCCCTGGAAGTCTCTAAAACATTCCTCTCTACTACAGCAAAATTATGGTAGTCTGAAAGTAGAAAAGAGGATCAAAAGTTATATTTTGAAGTCTTAAAAAAGCAATATTATTAGCAATATATTATTATTAGCAATACCCATGGCAAGATTAACAAGTCAATTCTTGCTTAGTTTCACAATTAACACACTGTTCACATGTGTGGTTACACATTTCAAATGTGTAACTTTACTAAATGTTGAGCTGCAATTTATTTTGCAGAGTGCAGTCACAAAATCACAGTCAAGACAACTGCTCAAGCTTATGGTCAGTTTAGCTACAAGTGTCTGGTGGTGTAGAGTGACAAAACCAGCTAGGGGACAGGAAAAGCATTAGAGCTCTTTTCTCCTGTCTCACACCCTAGGAACAATATAAATGGAGTTACTGTGGCACCACTTATGCTATGAACTTCATTAGTAAAAGTCTGCTACAATATTTAAGTGAATGAAGAAATAGAAAATGTCAATATAAATTCATTTTTACATGCGGATAAAAGCTATTTATAGATTTTCCATCTATTGAGAGCAGAGCTCTAGACAGAAGCACGTATAGAAGAAACTGCTATAGCACATTTGATTCTGTTAGTAAGGCTGGAGATTGGTGTTTCTTAATCTTTGAAATAAATCTGATACCCTCTAAAGCCGACTGAGTACAAGCTAGTATCAGTGCCCTCTGTGCACTTCTGGTGTTCAGTGAAAGCAATAATGCTGAAAAATTTTGGAATTTCATACGCCAGATATCAAAACAGTTTTTGAGGCTGCCACCTGTCTTTATTCTAATAACAAAATGTTCCCAGCTTGCCTAGGGGAAAAAAAAAGGTTAAAATGTTCTTCCACTAAAGTACTTGCTTTTCAATACTTTCTGGACTACAAAGTGCTCTTATCTGAGTCTGAAATTTTAATGTCATTCAGACTCCTGTAAAAGTAAACCATCTGTGAATTACAGTCGTAGTTATTTTAATTAGAAAAGCATTAGGGTTTTAAATGTTATTTTGCAAAATGACACATTTTTTAAAAGATTAAGTAAAATTGTCATTGATGACTACCAAAGCTTCAATTACTGCTACAGGCCTCCTTTTTTATTTTTTTCTTTTCCCTGGGAGGAAGGAGAAAGGATGGGAGGGAACTGTTCTTTCGTTCTTTCTTCTTTTTTTTTTCTTCTTTTTATTTCTTTTTTTTTTTTTTTTTTAATTTTACAGAAAAGGTGTGGGATGTAGAAGTACAGACATTCAAAACTATGGAATGGATGCTGAGATGCTGTGTAGGTGGCATGGAGGCAGTATTAGCTCATACTTAATAGGTGTCAAGGGAATCTGTAAAGCTGTTCTTTAGCTTAAAAAAGGCAATTTGTGGGAGTGCTGTGTGTTTCTGGCAGTACTTTCAAAATAGCTACCTACAAAAGACAGAGAAGTATAATCTAATGATATTTTACACAATGACACACATTTTCACAGTGCATTAATGAAATGTAGAAAAAAGCTTTAAAACTATTGTAAAATGTATCTTTTTGGAGTGTATATGTCTGCAAAAACATAACGACAAACACATTTACAGAGCACTGATCTTTTACAAGGGCTGAAATGTTATTTTTAAAGGCTTACTTTCTCTGCTTTATTTGTTAGCTTTTCTTCACACATTTCAAGAGTTCTCCTTTGTCTCTGGCAAACTAGTGACCTTGCACTGAGGTACATACTGAATATACTTGCAGTTTAGCATAAATTATATTTGGCCTTAATATAAAGTATGTGAGTAGACCAGTATTTATGCACGTGGCATTAAGCATTTATTTAAGCACTTGTCAGGAGTTGGACTTCAGGGAGAAAAACTGTCATTCAGCTCTCTGAGAAAGGGCTGAAAAATGTTTGTTCCTTTTCCAAAACCTTACAGTTCCTTGCAGCTGTGAGGCAATGAAAAGGACAAGATAAGAAAATACTAGACTTGTGTAAGAAATACTCAGTAGAGGAAACTCTACCCCAGTTTCATCTCATGAGATCTCTGAACTTACTGGACCTACAATTCTAGTCCTTCAAAATTCCAGAAATAGACATAGCACCAAGAGAAACAATATGAAAGTGTCTCTCTGTGGGAACTAGAAATATAGGCAGCAGGGACAGCAAAAGCAGAGAAAATAAACCCTGAGGTAGGAGACTGGAAAACTAAAGCCACACAAATAATGGATGAACACTGGAACCAAATATGAAGTCAAGTATCTAGAAAAGACAAAAGAGAAGAAAACATGACAGAAGTGTTGAATGATATAATAGGGGTAGGGTCGGAGACTGATGGAATTTCTTCACTTTTGAGAGATCTGGACATATCAGAAAGAAAAGAAAGGAGTTTTCAAGAGCAGTAATAATAAGCAAACCCTGAAATGTGGATGGAAATTGGCCATCATTTTGGTAGTGCTGGTGAAGTGCAAAATCATTCTGGTGATTTTTGCTACTAGGAAATTATTTCCAAATTATATTGGGATGGTACAATGGGACAAAGATTTAATGGAACAATGTAATTTTGCTGACATAATTCAAAATCTAAGGCAAATAGAGACATCAGTGTTTTAACAATTTACTTTGCATCTGGAAACTCTTTCTGTTTTTTTTTTGTTTTGGTTTTGTGTTCATAATTTACCTGATTTTAATATTTCCTAAAAGCAAATTGACTCTTAAAATAAGATACTCAAAAAAAAAAAAAAAAAGGGAATTCACTGACAGCACATTTAAAATTACTAAATGACAAATGAATAACCTGCCATACAATTTATGAGCACTCCTTATTATTATACTCAAAGCTCATAAGTTTTTTTACTTCAGGAGAAAGAAGAGTTAAGAATCCCTTATATATCACATTGCATGGAAAGTACTCCTGTACTTTTATCATATCATGTACAAAGCAATTCATGCATCAGTACAGCATGACTTATTTCATTTTAAGCCAAAAGAAACAGTTTGAAAAAATAACTTTTAAGTCTGTGAACTAAGCATACAATGTACATATGCATGACTTCATATACTTCTGCTGATTTCTCCAGTTTAATCATATGTTACTTATGTTCTATACTCTTCTATTTAATCATAAATGCACTTTTCTCAAAAAAGGACTCTGGTATGCTAATATTAGCATTAATATATTGACATTAAAAAATACTTAAATACAACTGTATCAAATCAAATAAATGAAACACCTGTAGAACAGTAACAAAATATGGCTCTCTTGGTGACTGGTAGAACTGTGGATCAGACTTCATTTTACTTTTTTTCAGTTCTAGAAGTGCTAAAAGAATTTTAACTCTCTAGATGGAGTTCTGGGGCTTCTCTTTATTGAGGGCTTATTCTCTGATTTAATATTCTTTTTGAGAGGATATTTAATAATACAGCTCCACACCTGGCAAGGATCTCGAGAAACACTGTAGGCTCCTGAAACAACTTCAGCAGTGTCAGTAGTTGTAAACATGTGAGCTGTATCACAGTATCTATCTCATGCAACTACCTGATGATGATTTGGAGCTTCATCAAAACATTCTGACTTTTCTGTACTGCTTATTTTATACCTGACAAGTCTCTGGGTCATCCCATTCAAACTTAAGACTTGTCCTATTTTTTTTAGTGATTTGGATATTCAGAATTAAAGGCTTCCGCTAAGAAGGAATCATTGTGGATTAAAAGCAGCTTGCTAAAAACTGAGAAGATAAACTAAGACAAAGCTTTTATTAGACATTTTTAAGGATTGCTATCTTTCAACCAGACAAGCATTTCTAGCAGTCAAAGGCCAAAAGATTTGCTTTTAGTGAAGTCTGGCCTTTGTAGCACTTGTATTTAACAGCTGCACTGTATAGCACAAACAAATTAAATTGTTTTGCTTTACTTCTGGTATAAGATGTTGTTTGCATTTTAGCAAGATCCGTTTGAAGGAACTCAGAAGGGTTAATTGCAGACCACTGACCTTAGCTAAACAAAATGTAAAGCTCTAAGTTTTGATGAGAAAGCTCAGTAAGCTATGAGCTAACTCTATTGCATTCATATTTGCAAGCTTAACACTGTGAGGAATGATAATCCAAACAAATGAATGTTTCCTTATGTTAGTAAAAAAAGCCAAGGACTGTTTGTGCCCTGTACTTCTCCCAGAGCATGATAATGTTTGCAAGCTCGTCATGCTATTGGGATCATAGGCTTTGCTTAGCTAATACATCACTGCATGACAATAAATGAACACAGTACTAAAAATGTGGTTTTCCTAATGCAAAGGCCTTCAGATGTTCTGGAGGGCAGGAGATTCTTCTGCAGTACATGGAGAGGCTAGCACTTCCACTCAATTTAACTCTAAAGTTACTATGAATCATCTTTCTCCTTCTAACATTAATCGCAAAACTCTGACTGACTTCTCCAGGGGTTAAACAAGTCTATTACTTTCACTCTGTCTGGAGTAGGAATGGTTTGTTTTGATTTAGCAATCTGATTTTCTCTTACATTAGGAGTGCTTAAAAGTCACAGCAAGTAGCTAAGCTTGTCATGATCAAGTATATATTTAAGCTGAAAGAACACCTTATCTAGGCTGCACACGGAGTCATGCTGCAAAAACTGCCTTTCATTAGTAGCTCTGCACTTTTATAATTCCAGTAGTTAAGCTAAGTGCATGACTGAAACTGTATGGTATGCCAGCTTCAATGAAACAGCTATTTTATTGTCCTAGTTTAGTTATCTCCAGCTCAGCTTATCCAAATAATAGCAACATTTCATAAACCTATCAACACTTCCCTAATAAATACGTTCTTCTAACACAGAAGCTGCTGAATCAAGCACCAGACTGGCTAGTTGAGAGTATTTGCTCTCATGCTCTACTAAACTGTAGAAAATAAAACAAAATTAGATTCTGGTATTGGATCTTCTGCACTTGTCCTCCATTTTAAACAGACTGCAGTATTTACAAAAGGAGAAAGACTGTTCTGTGAGTGTGCTCTGGCCTTTGTTGTTGTGTTGGTTAATAAAACACTTTCCAAACACAACTAATGGGAGAAAGAAAAGATAAATTGTTAAGCAGGAAATAAATACACCAAACCCATTTCCTTTACTCATTTTTTGTATCTTTCTGGGAACTTCAGAGTTTTACTTTTCCATCCCCCAAGTTAATATCACCTTTTACAAAATGGGATGGTGAGGTTCATTATCTGAAGGAAGTTAAATAAAATATCATCAGATTCAGTCAGCTATAAAGTCCAGATCTTTCTTTTTTTTCCCTCTCTGCTGGGAAGTATATTGGCAACCTCATCCTCTGGTGATGACATATAAGCAGGAGGTTGATTTCAGATGTGTGTTGCTTTCTTCTAAACTTCATCTTTGATGAGGGTATTTTAGCTATCTATTTTTTGGGGTTATTTATCTACCTGAATCTGCAACAGCTCTTCAGGGAAGAGCAGGTAACAGCATTGGGGAAGACATTTTTTGACTTATTCATGAACCCCTGCATCAAATAGATTTTCAGTTCCTGCAGTGACTCATTTGAAGTAGTTACTGCTGGCAACAGTGGCTGAATAAACTGGGTATATGTGTAACCCCCTACTTCTTGGATGATTTTTAGTGATGCACTACAGACTCCTTTACTCTGGCTTTCCTAGCTGACATCATTCTGGGTCCCTAATTCTTTTTTTTTCTTCCCTTTATTTCCTCTCCTTCTCTCTTTCTTTCTTTTTTTTTTTTTTTAATTATTTTTTCAGAGTATAGCAGAGTATAGCAGAGGGCACCCATGACAACTGCAGATTGTATAAGCCTCCTCATCTAGCTGTTATTTAAAGTTCAACTTTCATGATTAGTCAAATGAATCAAAAAGATAATTGAGAGAGAGAGATTATGTGACACAGACATTAGTCACTACTGCTGATAGGTGGGTATAGGGTTTTGCAGCACCTATTCAAATCGTGTTTGTGTCAAGCTTGTATTCACTGGAAATTTGTCTGTAAGAAATTGTTTGGATTTCAAGTGAATTTTTTTCCTAGATTTGTCTTCTGTGACTATCATCTTTCCATCTGTTTGTCATATTCCTCTGTGGCTTGAAAAAGGTATAAGGAGAAGGTCACTCATTTTTTCAGATGTTGTTCCCTTCAGCTTAGTCTGTTGCCATGTGCTTCTTAGTCACTGAGTGACAGTCACAGAACTCTCACCCCCAAACCCTCCTGTTCCATTTATCAGCATCTTTTAAGAGTTTTGTTCCTTTCTGGTTTGAAGGGCAGTGCATGCACACTGCTTTAACTTGGCCCACCTGATTTCTCCCAGTGTTAGAAGAATCTCTCAAATCTGTTTGAGGTCACAAGCTTCAGTCCTCTGAATGATGGTGGGATTCTGTTTTTCCACTTATAAAAAAAAAATCACCGATTCTCTACAGAATCACTAGGCTTTCACTGATGGACAATTGGCTTTTTTGGGGTTTTTTTTTGTGCTGTAATGCTATTACTGCTTCCTGGGGAAATAAACTCTATAGACATCCTAACCTATGTTTCATGACTGGAGCTAAACACACAATTACTGTTACACAGCTTTTGCCCAGTGTCAAGCTTCTAGCTCCACACAAGTTCTAAAGGTTAGTGGCACTCTTGGCTCCAGGTACTTATAAGTGAAGGTATAGCTAATGACATTAATGATTTGTTTTTATAGGGAACCCTGTGGCAAGAATGCAGAATAAACCCCAAAGCCGACTTAAGAAACTTAAGTAGGGAAAGCAAGTCTATTTTAATAGTGTTATTTTTTTCAGGGTCCATTCTTTTGCTCTTTGCTATTGAGGGAGTGGGGTTGTATGTATGTGTGCTCCCAACCTAGTGGAGGCCTATCTATCATTTTTCCTGTTACAACTAAGGAATCTGGGCTGCTTTAAACACCCATAACACAAAGTCCAACATAGTCCTTGTCCTTCATAAACAGTTACATAAATGTTTATGGGCATCTTAGTGCTTAAAGATTATACATTAATTAGAAGACCTATGTTAACCCCATACAGGTGTGCAAAGAAAGACCATTTTATATAGAAATTGCATGTGTTAAAGAAATCAGTCCTGCTCAATTACACAAAGCTACCCAAAGGAGATGACTGAGTACCCTGGCAAATGGAGACATCCACCTATCTCTGGATTAGCATTCCCACCTACCAAGGCATGACTGGATGGTAAGTCCTAGTTAGTTGTTTTGGGTCTCTCCTGTTATGACAGTACAACATTTATAGGATTTTTACATAAAGAAAATGTGCAGGATTTCTTTGTAATTCAGAAACCATTCAGCCATGAAATGTGTACACTAGATACTTTTAAAAACCTGGATGCAAATTTACACAGTGTACACGCTTAACTGAAATCTTTTCCTTCCCACAAGTATATACTGAATTTTTGACACAATAATCACAGCTACTCATATGTTACAAAACTCAGAAAATCTGTATGATTCTATCCCAAAGCATATATTAAATATCAAAAGAAAATACTGCTGCAAAGGATCTGGTGGCTTGCCACAATGGAAATGACTCAGCTGGCTTGTTTAAAGAATAATATTTTAATTGCTTTGTAGATCACAAACCTGCCAGCCTTGTAATTTACACTGCTGAAGAACAAGACGACATCTCTCCTTGGCAGACAACTTCTTCTCTCCTGCTGCTGTATCAGCCAAATCTTTATACCTAGAAAAATCAGCAGAAGTAGAGTTATTCTAATGCCTAGTTGACATCTTTGCAGAATTTGTCAGTTTTCCCTTGACTCTCAAACCTCTGATATCCAAAATGGAAGCTTAGAATTCTGCTAAGGATGAAGTAAACAACAAGGGTAACCTCTTTAAATCTTGTATATTATTAGAGATGACCTTGGTTAATAACAGTGTGGGACAAACCATGCCTAGACCCCAGATTTTCTTCCTGCCAGTTCTTTGGATACCTCACTGAAAAATCAATGCAGAAAGAATGCAAAGCCTCCCAGCTGATTTCATCAGTCCTGAATTGGGTCATGGAAAGGAGAATATTTTCTCAGTATGTGTATCATATGACATATGCCTATTAAGGAGTGATTCACAAGAAAGTGACATTGATAAAAATGTTTTCCATCACTCTGAAATGATTTTTCTTCATTTTGAACAAAAAGTCTTGTAGCAAAGAGACTTTAAGGAACTTGATCTGTTTATTGGAAAGAAGATCAAGAGAAGACTTGATTACAGTATCAAGTACCTTCAAAGACAGAAAATGCTTGATATTGAAGGGGTCTTTGATGTATCAGATAAAAGAATTAATGTAGAAAACAAGTCATACAAAGTCAAATAAAGTATAACATTCAAAAATTAACTGTGGACTTATTACAATATATTACTAATGAAAATTATTAATTTCATACATCCTGGTGCTCCATATTATTACTATACTTTCTTCTCAGTCTAGATCTGACTGCATGTAATGAGCTGGAATTATTTTTCATTATAAAAAGCGAGGTTCTGAAAAGGAAAGATATTGAAATTGTGTCACTTCTCATTAAAGTTCAATGAAACAGTACTAAGTTTTGAAGTTTGTGTGTTAAGTACATTTCCTGACATTTTAATTATTTGGTTCCTTAGCAGCTGAATTCACCCACAGCTCTGATGCAACCCAAAAGTGTGCTTTCCTGGGACTACTCACACAGACCATGGCAGGCAAAGCTGCAAGGCTGTAATGACTCCAGGGACATCAATGGTTCCAGGAGCTGTGGCAACTCTGGAATAACACCTGCAGGCACATTTCTCTAAGGCTGAATTTCACCTGGACTTCTAGTTTCCTGAAGCTGCACAGACCCTTGGGTATCTCAGCTCCTGCAGTCTGGAAATGTTGTGTTCTGTTCTGGTAGCAGTCCTGCTGAGGACTCCATGGTTCAGCCTATACCAGTAAATGAAATGTGAGGGGGATTATTCCTCTGGCATAGAAACCATCTGGCAAAAAAACAGCCTGAGTATTTGTTAAGAATTCTGCTATGTTCTATTAAACTCTGTCACCTTCCAACAGAGCGTAGCCAACATCTAAGCTGCCTTCTGGGACTGGTCATTAACCTTAATTCCCAAATTGTGCACAGGACTTTTTTGAAGGAGTGGCAGCTGGAAGGGGCCAAAACATCAGAGAGGTATTTTTCATTAGTCTAACACTCCAAATTAGTGGTAGAAAACTGTGAATTCTACTTTCCCAATAGATCAACTAGCTGTATAGTGACAAAGATGTTTGTTTTATGGACTGCTGTTAAGGCTTGGGCCATTCTGTTTCCATACTTGTATCAACTGGATTTTTTTTAGAGATCATGGTGAATCAGATGTGTTAGATCACTGCTGGAAAGCTTAACAACTGCTGACTGAAACAAAGATGATTCTGCATTGACTCACGATGCATGAAGAAGTAACTGTGAAAGTAGTCAACCTGCAAACTCACTCATAGCAGAAACACAAAGAAATTGATTTCATTCCTAATCAAGGAAACATAGGACTCAAGGATAACCAAATATTCTTTGTACTTTATTTTATAAGAAGGCAGACAAAAAAATGATCCACTGTTTTCCTTCAGTTTTAAAAGTTTCTGAAATTCCACCACATTATCCCAGAAGTTTAGTCAGTGTTCACAATTGCCTTCTACGCATTAAAGCAAGTTATTTGAAAAAGAGGATGGGCTAACATCTGTGGTAGAACAAAAAGAGCTAACTATGGAAATTAAATTCTGACACAAGCTTCCTCTGAGCAAGGAAGCTCATCTGGAAGATGATCTGTCTTTCCCTATGTTGGACACTGAAAAACTGCACTCCTAGACTCAGTCATCTTCTTTGTCAAGACAGCCTGTGAAGACAGATATTTCCAAAGGGTAACTTGTTCTATGCATCTAGGTATTTTTGTTAAAATGAGAAGAGATTGCCCTCTGGAGGTACCTTTCTCTATTGACCATAGATGGACTCAAGAGAAGTCCATGTTGGATATTTGCATTTTGGGTGGATGAATCTCACCTTCAGGTTTACTTGTCTGACTTACTTATCTGCAGAGTAACTAACAGAGGGACTAAGAGAGCTTCCTTATTTCTCCCATTGATTTTGTTCAAATATAGTGGCTATCTAAAGACCTCATATGAAAAAGCACCTTTAGGACTGGTGGTGCTATTTCAGATTAACTATTTTTACCCTATATAAGGCTGTTTAAACAAAACCAACATAAAATTTGTAGCCACTTTTCAACCATAATGATTCCCTGATTTGATATTCCAGTTGTGCAAATAACAGTGTTAACACCAGGGAAGTAATGGGAATATATAAGTAGGAATGAGCAGAACACCTGTTGGTGGCAGCCCAAATTTGTCCTGGATAAAAGTCATTGTCTAATCATAAACTTATTTTATTTTTTTCTACTTAATTTTAAATTAGTTAAAATATTTAAATGTTCATTTGTTTTCTTTTGTTTTTCCATTTGGGGAGATAACAGAACGCATTTGAAACCTGCTATTACCCTCATTAAAAAAAATTATACTAAAAAGAAAACAAATAAAAAAAATACAATAAACTAAGATATAAAAAAATATGTGAGATATTATCAGAACTCAAACTGACATATCTTTAGCGTACCAGACATTTTGTGAACTTAGTTTGTATTTCCAGGTATACACAATAATTTAATGTCCTCTTAAATTTAATCTTTTTATAGTCTCAAAACCAGAAATTATTTTTCAAATTTATGATATCACACAAAATAGTAATAAAAAATGCTGATTTTTTTTTTTTCATACAGGCTTGTATAGATAAATTTGAGTTACTTGCAAACAACAGAGCTTGACTCTGGGGAAATGTAATCTGGAGAGTCTTTGAAACTTTCCCTTACCAGATCATTCTTTCCCTAACACTGCAGCCTTAGTTTACTCTGAAGTGAATGAACAAATCCAATTAAATACCAGGCATCTCCTCACTGACAGGTCATACATTTTGCCCCAGGTAGATAATGCAGTGTATTTATAAGGCTTTAGAGAGTATCCTGAGTAATTCAATGAGCATACTGAGTGCTACCTAGCTAAAAAATGTCTTTAATCAGGTGAAATAAACTTCAGCTAAAGTTGGATTGATGAGTTAGTTGTATAGACTTTAAGAGTCAGTAGAAGACACTATTCAGGTATCATATACACTACTGTAATACTGATGCTTACAATAGGTCAGATGAAGTGTGCACTGTAAAATCCCCATTTCTTTCCATTAAGCATAAAGATAATCTATGCTCATGACTCCAGTATAGGCATCTAATATTAGACAAAGTGAATGTCTCTCCTAGTCAAGTTAAGAAGATGATTAAAAAAAATGAATAAATGAATTCATGGTCAGACAGAGCAACTTGTTCATGTAAGGATCGAAAACAAAAACCAGGGAGATTTAAGAGATTAAATTGAATCAACACCCCTTCACCACCATTACAAGACTAAGTTAGCATTAGAATCATAGAATCATTCAGGTTGGAAAAGACCTTTGGGATCATCATGTCCAACCACTAACCCTCCTCTACAAAGTTCACCCCTAAACCATGTCCCTCAAAACCACATCCAAACACCCCTTAAACACATCCAGGGTTGGTGACTCAACCATCTCCCTGGGCAGCCTGTTCCAGTGTTTGACCACTCCTTCAGTGAAAAATTTTTCCCTAATGTCCAGTCTAAACCTACCCCGTTTCAGCTTGAATCCATTCCCTCTTGTTCTATTGCTAATTACCCACAATGTCCTTTCAGGTAGATGTAGAGATTGATGAAGTCTCCCCTTAGCCTCCTCTTCCTCACATTAAACAGTCCCAGCTCCTTCAATGGCTCTTCATCAGATTTATTCTCCATGCCCATCACCAGCTTTGTTGCCTCCTCTGCACTCACTCCAGCACCTTGATATTTGATTATTGATTAGGAAATAAATGTGACACCTCTTCCAGTTACAAGTTGAGACAGGGAACACTACCACAGGGGGGCTCTCCCCAATGCCATTCCATGAAAAATCAATGTGAGAGAATAAATCTTGTTTTCCTAGGATTTGTCCTTACCACTCTCCTTGTCTTAATTTGTCATTTTTACACACCTAAACTAAAGAAAAACCTTTTAGCTAGACAGGTTAGCACTATGAACATGTACAGACTTGCCAGGATCCTCTAGTGTTGCAGAACTTGTGCTCTGACCTCTCTTCCTTTGCTTCTGAATCATTCCCTTTATTAGGGAGATTTTGTGTCTATTTATACTATATACTTATGCCAATACCTTCAGGGATCTTGTGAACATGGAAAATTTGGTTTTTTTGGGTGGGTCCTCATAGATAAGGATGTTATCTGAACATTTTCACCCTCACTTCTCTAAGTGCACAGCTGATGAGATCCAGCAGCCTTTTCTTCTCTGAGAGAGAATATTCTTCAATTCATATTATGGCACAGTAACCTGTAGCAATATTCTAGGGCTCTACATGCTATTTGATTTACACAGATCATGCACAAATAAGCTGTAGGGCTGTACTCCCAGTTCTGTAAGCACAGCAAATCTTTAGGCACTGGAATAAAAGCCAAGCACTTGATTTCAATAGCACATCAACATGATAGAAGGTACTAATGGAAAGAACATGCTAAGTACAAAAGGCATAAAAATCAACAGCTTAGGAAAACCACATAGCTATCTCTGAATTGAAGCCTCAGTTGAGTCAAATGAAACTATATTTTCATTTTCTTGGTTTTATCCATTCTTTTCTCAGGTCTCTCTCTTGCTTAACTAAGAAAGACTAAAACCAGGGGTAGTTACTGACTTCAATCCAAGGTCCTCAGTAAGAGGACTGCTTCTAGCACCAGAATGTAATCTTTCCTGAAAGCAACACCTTCTCTCCATGTCTTTGTCTTGTTATTTAAAAAAAATAAAAATCACAGATGGTTAGCATGTAACTGCTTCATAAGAATGCTAAGTAATGTAGTTTTAAGTTTGAAATATCCAAACACAGTGTAGGTAAGTAAGCTAATCAGTCCTGCTAGTGTAATTAATTGTATTGCAGTTTCATTTTCTCTTGTTTATTACAATGTATTCCGTAAATGGCATGACTTAGTAAGATCTATTCAAGAGGTAATAAATAAAAGCTGGCAATCAGC
The DNA here is from genome assembly GCA_024611195.1 of Ceyx melanurus. NCBI lineage: Eukaryota > Metazoa > Chordata > Aves > Coraciiformes > Alcedinidae > Ceyx > Ceyx melanurus. Next base: position 59,727 of record JANHGL010004281.1, on the reverse strand, counting down.
ATTAACTTTTATCCTGGATTTCTGCAAGAAGAAAAGTAAAAATTGTCATCACAAAGTAGTAAAACCAGAATGTGCTGTCATGCTAAATCATATTTTTTACCTTTCTAAATGTCTTCTTTTCTTCCTTTGACAACAAGTAACAGATTGATGTATTATTATGTCTGTGAAGTATTTGTTTGCAAAACTTGTCACTGTGTGCTCATAACTCAGGATTTTTAGTTATGTTTGTTTGGATTTGGAGAAGATGAGGAGAGTGGGTTAGGCGTGGTTTGTATTTGAAAAATATATCAAGTTAGACTACAATATCTAGAGGACTTATCTAGTGAATAGAGAAACATATTTTTAAGGAAAGAAAAAAAAAAAGACGTCTGTAAAATTTTCAAGTAACAGACATCTTATAAAAGCACTCAGTGGCAAAGAACAGAATAGAATTTTGATTCATGTTATATGCATCCACAGGATATGCACTCATTCTGCTTCCCTGTGTTGTGTTCTTCTTTCTCTTGAAGGAATACTCTAATGTTTTTTGAAACATGAGGAACATGGAAAATTCCAGATAATTAGAAAAGGGGAAATATTATATTTCTAAATAAATATATATATTTTTAAAAAGTTATTCTGCCACTCTCTGTACAATATATATATTAAAATACCTCATACAGTGTAAATATTAACAACTAAAGCAGGTATTCAAAATTTTGGATAAAATACATCTTTGGCTTTGGAGAAGAAAAATATGTCTTTTAAATCACAGATTACAGCAGACAGACTGCTTTTCAGGCTTATTTTTTACAGGAACAAAAATATTGTGTAATAGACTATAAAGTTGACCTTTATATGAAATGTATTTTGCAGTGAGGCTGCCTCATACAAATTTACAGAAATAATTCAGACTGGCATAGAGGTGAGCATAAAGTACAGTTAATATGATAAATTCAAAACAATTTTTAAGCATATATGGCAATAAACCAAAATTTTAGCACACCTTCCTATCTAGTGTCAATTTCTTAAATATCCCAATTGATGTCAAGGATCCAGTGATATCAACACAGCATTAAAAGTCTAGACTTTCAGACCAATAGGAATTAAGACAGAAAATAAAATTAGAGTAATTTTGGAAAAACTGCTGGCATTTTTATTCTCACTGGGTTAATCTGGGACACAGACATTTGCTGCCAGAAAGAAACGTGGAAAGTAATAATAGTAAAAGTTACCTTAGAGTAAACTAACCAGGTATCATAGTTTTACCACAGTGTTGTTATATATGCCACTGGAAGCCAGAAACTTTTCAAGTGGTGAAATATTCTGATTTTCTACATCAACAATTAAAAATTCACTTCCTATATAAAGAGATATAGGGGCATAGATAACATGCCTTAAAATGCCTACAGAAAAAAGAAAATATACTTCGAGTGACACAAATTTTACGTAAGAGAAAAATTAAGGACTAAGCAGTAAAAGTGGGAAAGACTCAGAAAATCCTCAGAACAAAATGTTACAATGATGTGCATGTGTATCAGCCTCATGTGAATCTCAAGTAAAGACTTCTGAAGGAAGACCAGGGCTATGAATTCCATTTGATCAGAATACCTTTGCATAAGAAGTGGCCAAATGGGATATTTTATTTTAGACTGAATAAAAAGTAAAATAAAATTATCAGATTAAAAAATACTAAATTGTGATAGGTTATAGGTAAATGACTCAGAAAGGTTAGTTTTTTGTTTTGGTTTGGGTTTTTTTCCTAAATTTATGTTTTTCCATTAGGTTTTGCCACCATTGTTCTTTCCTAGACATCTGAATTTCAGTTTCTGGAGAGAAGAAATAATGAAGATATGTGTGTCTTAATCCTGGAATACTTATTCATATACTTCATGTAATTAAGCAGGGGCTTCCTCATCTCAGACAATGTGGCAGCAGAATAATAAATAGAATATAAATTATAGTTCAGCTCTTGGGATTAGTGGATTCAGCTATGCAAATGAAAAATGAATTCAAAACATCTGCTAAAGATTTGCATTACAATACTTTTGCATCATCTTACTTAAAGCTGACATGCCCATTCCATCTTGATAAAGCAATATAAAAATATATTTATTTAGGAAATTGTCTAAAATGTCACATTAACTCAGAAATATGCTAGTATCAGACAAACAACCCTATTCATGAACACTTGTTACTCCTCTAACTCTGTAAATATCTAACTGCCTCTTCATGCTTGGGCACTCCATAAACATTCAGACAGTAGCAAAATGCTTCACTGTACTCAGAATATATGGCCTGTAGAACAAATTCATCTTTATCAACCAGCTGATTTGATTCTGTATAACACAGAGGTAACGTAGGGCTGATGTGTAATGAAGCTAGTTTCCCTTCTCCAGAGACACAGCCATGTGAAAGTAGGACATAGAAATTAAAAGTCCTCCTGAAAAACGAAAAGGTCTGAAATCACAGAAAATCAAAGGGTACCCTCCATTTTTTATTTTTTTATTTTTTTTTAACATAGAACAGAATAAAGAAACACCTGGGAATAGGAGTCAAAAGGTGACTGAAGAGATGGATAATTTTTTGACCTTTCCTGCTACAGAAATAAAATCTGCCCTGTGAGTCTGAGCCACATCTCACTACTCAGACTATGAGGAATTAGGACATGTCTTATGCATCCCTTTCTTGAAGATCACACTAAAAGGCAAGAATTCTGGTGATTATCATAGTATTGTGCACTTGCCCTCCAGGAAACTTGCTGCTGGGCTTCACCATCAGGCCAGCTTTGAGTAGGTCAAGATAAACAGTCATCCTTCAAGGGGGGACAGGACAAGGTCATGACTGCTGGTCTACAGATCTGCAGGCATAGTGCTGGGCATGATAATAGAAAGGGGTGAAATTATGAGAAGATTTTGAAATGGTATTCAAAGGACATGCTTAGGCCCAGCTCCTGTCCCAGTGTTTGGCAGTCTGGAATCAGATGCCTGAAATAACTGCAAACAGGTAGTATAAGGTAAAGTGATTTATGACTTTTTTCTGAAAAATATTCAAGGCCTTTGTAGAAATGTGGTGTGACAGTGAATTGAAACACCAAAGTGGGCTTACTTTCCCATTTATCTCCCAGAGGGGCTGCTACTTCATTGGCTCATTGTTGGCCAATAAAGCACTTCCCAGCTCATCTGGAAATAGACAGAGATAGACATATATTGCAGAATAAAAAAACAAACCAAAATGAAAAAAAAAACCAAAACAAAGAAAAAACCAACAAAGAAAAATCAGAGAAAAATGGAAAATTTTATATTAGAGGGAAATGGGATTGAATTTGATGTTCTACCTAGATGATTGTTTATTTCTTACTTGCTTTTAACTCTTCTATGCAACCCTGACTTAGCCAAAGAGGAATGGAAATACATAAAATCCTTCCCACAGTGCTCACTACTAGCTCAGAAAGGGTACATTGGGATTATTGGGAAGGTATTTAGGACTTTCTTAAACCATACAAGCAGAATAGCTTCTGTGGAAGATCACCTTTATCTCTACTCCCTTCTGTAGGAGCTGCCCTTCTGCCCTTTGAATGCTGTGAATAGTATCAGTTTGGGTATCAGGGATTTTTCCATCTCTGAACTCTATCATGGTGAGATAAACTGTACACAAAACCCATTTTTTTAAGATAGCCTAAGACTGTTCCCTTGGCATACTGTACCAACACAGGACAAGACTATGCTCTCATTACTGTGAAATACAGCAGGAGCTTTTCTGCTAAAACTGTTGATGTTAAATTAATGCCACATTGGTCCAAGAAAAAAAAACAAAAAAACAACAAAAAAACCAAACAAAGTAAGATCCAGTAACTAAGATATGTAAAAGGATTCCACGCACACGCTTGCATAGGATTTTGTGATTGCTGTCAGACGTCACTAGTATTAACTGCCTACTATTATTCAGTCTGGCTAGGAAACCTAGCTTTAGGAAGTCTCATTCCAGGTCCTTCTGTTGAAGATTAAATGGTTGTAAAGAATATCAAGATGTGGATATGGAGAAAAAGGGTGCTATGAATGTCTGAGTTGAGTGGAAAGAATTTAACAGCTGCAGAATCACAGAAAGAAAGAAGAGCAGGAGGGTCACAGTCACTTTTGAGAGTGGGGCAGCTGGACTGCATTTATACAAGTCCTATGAGCAGAGAAAAAAAAGCAGTCAAGAGCAACTAATTATATTTTTCTAGGCACTGAAAGCACACAATATTTAATTAATGAATATAAAGGAATGATTTTAAAACTATACAGTAAAATTAATCTATCCATGTGCTGATTTGCACTTTAAATAGAGATTTCAAAGTTCCTGCATAGAGCCATTAGCATAAAATAAGGTGCTGCATACTTACTTCTTTAAAATGTTTATTTTAAAGATAGGCTGTTTGTATTCATCTAGGAAGTCAATTATTTTAACAGGCATCTCTTTGAAAGGGTTTCAGTGCATAAGGATTATTGAAGATAGTAGTGGTTGATAGTATTTTTTTTAAATGGGTACATTTCTATGGCAGTTATTTAAATGAATTTATTACTACCATATACAAATGTATGTTCGTTACCTTTGTCATTATATCATGTTGGCAAATCATTAAGTACTCAGTAATTATTTTCTTTGAACATCAAAGTTCTGAAATAATTTGGGATTAGCTGCTTTCTACAGGCACTCAGGACTAATCTTGTAAGATATTTCAAGAAGAAAGAAACTTTCAAATAAATGTCAATATTCTTATACAAATATTATATACAAAAATATTATTTTTATGTATTTTTATAATCCAGGCTTCTAGATGGAATACAGTACTATGGTAGGTATTTCAATTCTCTGTGGGAACACTTCTCCATGTTTAAAAACAAGTTTTAAAATTCACAGATGTAAAATATGCATAGATATTATAAAGATATCATAGAGTAACAGGGTTATTTTGTGATTTAATAAATGTTTAGTTAACCCTGAGGAATAAGAAATGTCAAATGCTCATGGAAACTGAATGTCAGGCGAGAGGTACCAAGGATGGCACAGCTCAGGAAACTAAATAAACATTTTAAAATTTCACTGATCTTTCCTTAAGTTAAAATAAAGAAAACAACTAGAACTGATGAAACAATTCTCTAAACAATTGTGTTTTTTAATGATTATGCCAGTTGCAGAAGGAGAGACATTATTTGACAAAGTAATGATATTAGTGTCAACATAAACTTTACTGAGAAAAAAGGTACCACTTCAGAAGCGAAGTCAATTGTCTGGATGAGTTACTAACAATTTAAGTGCTCTGAAGTAATTTTTGATCCCAAGTCTGTTTTTAAAGCATTTCAATATCAATGAACGCTGCCCTCAGTTGAACTGCACATTTCAGGTTCTGCACTTAAGTGCAACTTCTAAGAATTTAATCTAAAAGAACCTCATACTGAAATCAGAGGGAAACCTGTAATTAGAACAGGCTTTGAACATACTTGTTTCACACTATCTTCTATGGTTAACAAAAGAACCTATTATCACTGTGTTCCATATCTTCCTTAAAAATATTTCCTTTTAAAATGGATGTTTTGCCATCTTTTTAAGTTACTTTGAAACCAAAAATCTATTCTATTTTTAAAACTTTACAATCTTAGAAAGCATTTTTAATTGACTCCATAGAGCTTACATGTTGTAATTTAGAAATGTTAACATATTCAATTCATATAGGAGAATATGATAAATTAAGGAGGGAGATGGAGGAGAAAAGGAGGGGAGGAAAAGGAAGATGAAGGGAGAGGAAAGAAGAAGAGAAAAAGAAAAAAAAAACAGAAGAAGAAGAAAAAAAAAGAATAAGAAAAAGAAAATAAATATATTGGCCTGATACTGCACCTCCAATCCTGCATTTGCACTCATAATAGAAGCTGCATATATGCATAAGTAAAGCTGAAGATAAGATTGATTCAATTTAAGAGATTTTTAAGCAAATTGGAAATGGTAAATCATAACTGATCTCTTCTTGCAACAGCAATGTGAGAAACATCTGTACATAGAGCCTTCATGTTCTCCTTCACTGTATGAAATTTTCTCTGCTCTCCCTTGAGCAGCAAGAGGCAGGATAGGAGCTTCATGATGGAATACACAAGATGAAAGAGTTAAACCCAGAGAAGACTGTCTAGAAACCCGAGAGACACTAATGAAATTCCAAGAAACATTCAAAAAGTGCAGAAATAAAGACAAGGAACAGAATGGTAGAGGACAATTATTTGGGCTTTCTGAACGACACGGGTTTTTTTCATAGAAATCCTTCAATTCTCATTTGCTAAGTGAAAGGCTCAAAATGTTTATGAGTTCACATAATCCACAGAGGTTATCAGGTCCAAGAGCCCTGAAGGTTTGCTGTAAACTGACCAGGTAGGCTATCACAGATGTCCTATTTCAGGACCTGTGGAACTGGACATTGCAGTTTCCATTGCTAAGCAGTGTCGCAGACACAAGAAACTGTGTGACACTTGAACCTCAGTGTCTAAGGCAGTAGTTCTTAAATTCTTCCTTGACCAAGGAAACTAAAATACAGGCAGAGAAAAGCACTGGGTACCGTTCAGTAAGTTGGTGAAGCATATTAAAGGAGAGAGAAGAAAAAATGATTTTAATTCCTTACCCAATTTACAAAACACTAATGGTAGATTAGTGTTTGTAGAAGAGTATGGGACTAAAATAAAATTGTTCAGAATGAATGAAACTGAGCATCTTACTGCCTCATTTTTACCTGAGCATGCCTGAACACTGTACTTCAGTGAGCAAGAAATATAAGCTCACCTCATTACTCTACATGGGTCCTCGATCATTATCATTATTTTAAAAAATTTATATTCCAAATGGCTTTTACATGTCTTCCTTGAGAATCAAGTGAGGTGAATGACACAAAAGTCAGCCAGGATCCATTTTATTAATTGATGCAATGAGAATAGGCTCTAAGGTATTAAGCTTCCAAAACCAAGCTTTGTCTGTGCCCCAGAGAGATTTTGAGCCTTATTGTTCTACACTGGTAACAGAATACACACTGATACTTTCTTTTTTGCTATTGCACCAAGTAGCAAAAACTTAACAAATTACTCTGTTCCCACTGAAGTGCTTTTCGTATATCTTGTGTGAAATTATCCTCATTTTAATTAAGATATTTTGAAATGCTAAATGCTGTAAAGAAACAGCCATCTGGAGATAGTTCCTAATTCCACAGTTATTTTGCTGTTTTCTTCCTTCCAGGAAAAGGATATTTGAGGATACTATACCTATGTGTACAATTCAGGCTGCAAATTGGAAACTTTGAACTATTCACAGCATTGTTTGTGCCACTGACTTCAGTTAAAAGCAGAGCTATTAATTTAAAAATCTAGCCCACTGAGAATGTTTCCGAAAATATTAATGCAAAACTATATGGGCAAACTTTTCCAGGAGTCTAAAATGCATGTTACTAAGCTTCCTATTTTAAAGACAAGGGAAAAAGTGATTTCTCTGAAAGAGCTTTAGAAATTGAGCCAACACTGCAGGCAAATTCAGCAGAAACACTGCAGCTGGAGTTGGCACATCTGCTGAAATCACATATATCATTTCATAATTACATTGGTGCTGCCTGTTTTTACAAGATTTAATAGCATCTGACCTTATTAATTCTCATTTTTATTATATATTCATTGACACTAACTCTCATAGCTTCCACTTAAGAACCAGAATTTCCACAAGATTTGTCTACTGATCAACAAACTTTGGTGATTGAGGGGTTCACCTAGCAGCTGTCAACTTTTACTTTGATAACACAGAAGCAGAGCCATTGGCCAGGAGTAGAAATAATGATTAAGCTTTGTAGCCCAGGAAGAAGTGCTCTTGCAAAATATGACATTTCCTTAGCTACTGCCTTTCTGTAGCCATCATAAGAGTTCAAATGTGACTCATAAATATATATGCTAGAGACCAGTCATATGAATCTCTAATTAGATATTAGCAGAAATTTATTCAAATTCATCCAATTAAGAAAGCAATAGCACTGCCTATATTACTGATATATTATCCAGGTTTTCTGATATTCTATGCCTTCATGACAAAGGTCCCTAATTCAAACATTGTCTTTTGATTAGCCATTAAAAACATGTTTTTAAAATTTTTTCATTAATGCTTTTTTTTTTGCTTTTTTTTTTTTTTAACTCTGACCACATTACCTGTATGATAAGGAAGACCCTAAAAGTAAATGCATGAAAACTGCAGGGTGGGTGGAGAAGGATAGCAATTATAGCAACTCCCTGTCTTTTGGGAATTCAAGTTGGAATCTGGACTATAAATTCTCTGATTTTGCACAGTGCTTCCAGACCTACCATTAATATCCTTTACTTCTCAAGCCAGGTAAGCCCAGGAGAATAACACAGTACAATCAGGTCTAGAAAAGCAAGATTTCCTTGGTTCACTGCTATAAAACACTTTGCAGCTGAGATAAGCCAAGCTGTGAACCACACAACTGCATTAACTGAAACTAAGCCCATCAGAAGGATTCCAAGACACAAACCGAAGGTGAAGATCACAGAAACATAGAATCACTGAGGTCCAGCCTAAGCCATTCTGAGATCATCTAATCCAACCTCACCGTCATGGGCAGGGACATCTCTCAACTAGACCAGGTTGTTCAAGGCATCATCCAAACTGGACTTGAACAGCTCCAGGGAGGGAGCAACTACAACCCTTCTGGGCAACCTATTCCAGGGTCTTCTCACCCTTGTACTGAAGAACTTTTTCCTAAGATCCAGTCTAAACCTATTTTCCCTCAGTTTAAAACCATCTCTCTTCTTCCTATCATGGGACACTCTTGTGAAGAGTCCCTCTCCAGCCTTGCTGTAGGATCCCTTCAGGTATTGGAAGGCAGTTGCAAGGACTCCCCAAGTCTTCTCTTCTTCAGGCTTCCCCAGCTCCCTCAGACTAGTATCAGAGGTGCTGCAACCCCTGGATCATCTTTGTGGCCCTCCTCTGTACTTGTTCCAACATTTCTATGTTCCTCTTATGGTGGGGTGACACCAGAACTGGACACAGTATTTGAGGTGGGGGTCTCACAAGAGCTATGGGTAAACCTCTCACATGCACCCATCTGTGGATACATTTTGCTGTGTTTAAGTCTTGTCACTCTTGGACTGATAGTTCATAAGGTCTGAACTACTATCAGTAGCAGAATATCTTTTATAGGCCTATTCATCATCATCTGTAGACCTTTATTTTCCCCTTTGGGCCACATGGTCAAATTGTTAGTTAGCATGACTCAAATAGGGATGAAACTGTGCTCTTCAAAATATAAAACCTGGGTGAAACTCAAGAATTATTAGTAGTATTCACTATTAGTAGTATCTATTTACAAACAAGGACAAAGTATAACATGACAGAATAAAGGAAAAATAACTTGCATTTCCATTTGTTATAAAACATTCAAGAAAAAAAATGGTAGGGAAATTTCACTATTCTCATAGTGATAGAGTGATAGAAGCTGTCTATTTTTAATTTCTCCCTCTGTGTCTTTCTGTTGTCAGCTGTCAAGGTCTTTCTCCCAAGAGTAATGGGGAGTAATTCCTTTGCCTCTTGGAGCAAGCTATGGGGAAGCTTAACATTTTTAGCCCAGTATGAGCCTTTGGTAAGATGATTCACTTGTTTACAGCTTCTTACAGTGAAAAAAGAACAATTAATTCCTCTTTCCCTGTGTTTTGTTTCCTGATTTTTCTGCATTCCCCTCGGGAGAAGAGATGAGTAGAGAGAGAGGATATCATCCTCATTCACTGTGATAGAGCTGTATTTTATCCCTGGGCTTCTGAGCATGATGGCTCCTTATAGACATGAAAATAGCACATAAAGTGCTACCAAGCCTATCAGTTGATATATATTTCTGTACAAGAAGCAAGTCTTCACTTTCTTTCAAATCCTACTCATGCTCATGATCCTGCCTTAATTATGAGGTTATAACTAATTCTCAACTACCCATCTCTACCTAGAGCAATAGGTTTTCTTTTAGGTTATTTTTTTCTTCTTTGTTCCAGCATAGAATGAAGTTTGTTCATGTAAACACACTAGTATCACTGTTTTTATATTATAAAATATACTTGCTTTTCAACCCCACCACAGTTTAATTTATATTATGTATAATAATATAATTATTAGGACCTGGTGCAAATAGCTAAAAAGACAGGTGATCAGCTACAAAGAACCTATAAAGATCATTTATTGTGGAGGAAAAGAGTTAAAGATGGATAGTTATAAAGTTAGAACATTTAAAATTAATAGCATAGATGTTGCTGGCATCATATTGTTCAATTTTGTTGCTATGCTTGCTTTACTATTATTACTGCAAATAAATATTTATTGTGAGATGATAGATGTCCTCTAGACTTTTAGTAAAAATTTGTCTTTGGGACATACATGAATGAGTGGAGGAAAAAGACTGAAATTATATTTCAATATTCAGACATTCTTTTAGTGATGCTTTTAAATAAAGTTTCTCCAAAAAAATACAACATGCTAGACTCATGCACATACTGTCAGAATGAACATGGTATCATCCTCTGCCACTGAAGCCAACTGTTTAAAATGACCTTTGTACTTATGGTTACTCTCTTCTGCCCTCCAAAAGAGAGCATCTACCAGGGATTGTCCCATGCCTGTGCTACCCACCAATCCTGTATCTGGGAAGTGCAGTGAGCAAAGCTAGGTGGTAAGGACCAAATTCCTGCCAGGAGCTGTTGTAAGGATTTAACAGTAGAAACGTTTTGTGCATCTGTAGTAGTCCCTTGAAGTGTTCAATTCAGTAATATAGAAATGGCTATATAGAGATTGCCCATACAATTTCTGAGTATGAAAGCAGCCTGCTTTTCCAAATCTCCCACTATCTGCATCTTCTCCTCAACCAGCCTGCACTTCTGAATTCATGCTGCAGGATGAATATTGTGTTAGGACAGAGATGGCTGAAATTTGAAACATAATCTGGGATTACAAACTCCAATACTCCTTCACTTTTTGAATATTTACAGAATTGCCAGGGAGAACATGATCCTGTCCAAGCAGTAATTTAACATCCACATCTTTTTTTTAAGAAGGCAACTTAAAGTTCAGATGGAAGCAGATGATACTCCCATGCTGTTTTTCAGATGTAAGATGACACATAGGCCAGAAGATGACTGCTTGATACGTCAGTCACAGAGTAGAACATGCAGAGAGGAGCAACATGTGAGTACACGAGGCTTCTAACCAAGCATCTCTTGGACAAGACAATGCTTTTTCTTTCTGAAATATTTGAGAATCTGAGCCAAACCCTCAAAACTGAATTGGGGATAGGGAAAAGAGTTCACCCTCAGGCAGAAGCAGTGACATATATTGTTTTGTCTTTCCACATTAATTCTAAATTTCACCCATTTCTACTAACAGTAATAAAAATTGAGTTGCTGCATGAGCATTAATAACTCATCACCATACAGATAGAAATTCTAGTATGTGAAATACAGATGCTGAATTTATGACACCTACACCGATAAACTTGAAAAATGAGACCATTTCTCCTTCTGCTTTTTAATTACCTGGAGACAACACAAACTATTTTGTATTTTATAAATCATAGAAATAGCATAAATTAAAAAACGCAAGTACTTTATGATCTTATCTTTTAAGAATTTAATACATGTTGCTCATTATATTTATAAATATATTTCCACAAAGTTCATAATTCCTTCAATTAAGAAATAACAAGCCTACCCCCCTTTCCGGGAGACACGATTTTTCTCTGATGAAAGTCTGAAAGACTCATCAGCAAAACAACAATGCAAATACTACCAGAACATGATGGAAACCTTTGTACCATAGGTAGGAAAAAGTTTTTATGAATTTCAAAAGAATCTACCTTGACAAGAAGTCTGTGAAAGAAAGGCGAATAGGATATCCATGGCGTATGATTTTGACCATGTCTAGGACACCAATATACTGCAGTTGAGCAGACACATAAAAATTGTCAAAAGTATCTGGTGACTTGGAGTTATTGGGCTTTATGCAATGAATAGAATGTGGTGTGCAGTTCTGCAACTTCCCAATAATATCTGTGAGTGATTTCTGTGGGGAAAAAAACAAACAAACAACAAAACAAACTGTTATCAATCATTACTGTGCAGCAAAGGCAATTGCTCTACATGTATGCTCTTCCTAAATTTTGGACATCATTTTCTCAAAAGGCTTGACCTAGCCATGCAAGTGTCTTTCTCAAGCATTGGGGTTTTTTTGGTAAATTTCTGTCCAGAAGATGTTCACTAACCCTGAGCTGTATTGCCACAGTGGTTGGACCCCCTCGTTCCAGTCGCTGAAGAAATGAGGATGTTCCTTTCTTTTTCAACAGCTGTGGAGGAGAAAAGAACACACAGAATACCTTATCTCATGATGGGTAGTATACCTTCATTTTCCTTGCTACACAATTTACTAACAAAGGCAAACATACAAAACATGTCGCAGACAATTATTTGAGTTTCAGAAAGAATTGGGAAAGCAGGTAAGTATCCTCAAGTATTTGCAGAGCCATGACTGGTAGGAAAGCTTTTAAAATTCAACTCTATACCACTGGAAAGATAAAATATCTTTTCCAAATATCTGGGAAAAGAAATATTATCTAGAACTCTATTGAAGAAGCAGAAACAATGCATTTAGTATTCTGTACAGCCTGTCTATAAGTAGCATAATGCTGTTTTTCTCTGAAAAGGTTCCTTATGTCTTTGGAAAATGCTTGTATAAGTAAATATAAGCACAGATCATTAAAAAAAACTTGAAGGAAACCCAATAATTTTAATATTAAAAACCCTTCTGTTTTCTTCCTTTCTTCTCTTTTCCATGACAACATATGAATGCAGTTAATGTTTTTTAAAAAATTCTCTTAAAATAATATTCACCCATTATAGATTTAAATTATCAATAACTTTATGTCTCATTAGAACAGATATTGCCCTACACAAGCAGTTCTGGGAGTGGGGAACAAATGCGTTTTTTACTGTTTTACTTCCAATCTTTGAGACGAAAGTCACAATAATCATCCTAAAATTGGCCCCAGAAATCAAGGGATTTTGTTAAACTTTCTACAGGAAGACTGGCAAAATTATTCCATTCCAGGATTTGGTCAAGCTCTTAGACTCAAACCTATGTATCAATGACAGCCTTTTCACCTCTGACTTTTCCATTGCCTTTCTCCAGTCCACTTACTCCATAAAGCTCCCTTTCTATCAAGTCAGCATGTTCTGGGCTCTTTTTTTTTTTTTTAGCTGTATAAAAAAAAGTGTACATTTCCTCAGCTTGGCCCACTCAAGCCAAACTCCATAAAAAACATACTGCAGTGTAAGCAATTCTGTACTCACTAAGCTAAACTTTGGAGATCTTTTCTTTTTTTTCAGATCTCACTTACTAGGATACAGTAAGATTTTAAAGGCAAATTAATCCCCAACTTTAAAACAGAGAAGTAAAAGAGATCTGCTTGCTCCAGGTCTTCTCATAAAAGGAACTGCTATCAAGACATTGACTTTTGTCAGTTAAAGTTTAGAACATGATTGAGGAATATAACTAAAATAGTTTTCTCCACTTCACATAATGCACTCATTCCTTTCTCCTAAATTATTAAGTCACTAGTTCATGACCATTTCCTGAGTTAGTGGAAAAGCCAGGAACACCACTTTGGATGCTAAAGCTCCTGCCTTCTGTCCTCTGTTGAATACTTGTGAATATATGTGACTTTGTAATATCTGTTAATAGGCTAAAATGTCCTAAATACCCCCTCTTCACTAGCATATATTTTACAGCTTTAACCAGAAGACACCAAAAGCTTTGCCGTAGATGAGTTATTCAACTAGACAGTAAAGCAAAGTGTTCATAAAGAAAAAAACCCATCAATGGTAATAAAAGCCTTCTCTTACTGATAGTCATTCATGTGACTAGACTTCTGCCGTTACAAAACCCACTTATATATCCAAAGGAAGTAAGGGAAAGGTAACAGCACCAAAGTATGAATTAGTAAAACATTACAGAAAACAAGGGAGCAAGAGCTGATGGAAACAAAAGAGACTTGATCCTCAATTTCCTATGACTCTTTATGTGATCCAAAATTATGGAGTGATTAGGTTTGTCCCTGTCTACTTTAGGATGGATGCACTGTTCTCTTGGACTGTACCACAAGTAGAGTGGTGAGTTCAGAGAGGTAGACAGACCATCCTTACCTGTGACAGCATGCTCAAAATCAAGGAGACATTTATAGAAAGGTAAACAGGTAGATACATGTCCATACAAAGAGAAATCTATAATTATATAACCTAGCAAGTAGCTGGGTAGCTAGGACTGCAGATGACAAGCTGGAAGCAGGAGTGAATCACAAGAAAATCCTATGTGACCTCTAGAAGAGTCTACTTCTCTTCCCTGGATATGGTGGAGTCTGGGTGATGCACGTTACAACTCACATTTCAGATATAAAAGGAATGCCAGTGTCTGGTTGATAATTATTGCCTTAATAATTGCCCTTTTTCTCCTCCTCACCTTTTTTTTTTTTTTTTTCTAATGTCTCTGTTGCCTTTATCCTTAGGATAAACTCCAATAAAAACGCAGTAGCTATGATTTTCCAACATATACTCACAGTAATTCTAAGCTGACAAGAAAATGCACTTGACATTGCATTTCCAATTACAATAACAAAATAACAAGCCCAACATTATTCAAGCCTATCACAGTGGATTTTCAAGGATATACTGGAAAAGGGAAGAAATTATTTGGGACAGCACAGTTACAGATGTGACTTGATCCACAAAAGAACTTAAGCACTTACCTACTTGCAGCTCCTGCATCAGATGCCTGCTCCAAAACAAGTGTATCTTTTATTTTTTTCCACTAGAAAAGCTTAGATGCCTAAATTTCTGCTTCCATCCTGCAGGGCAGCACAGTGCTTTACTCAAATTAGGCCAACTTAGTATCTACAAACTAGGTGGTTCTCTGTCTCTCACAGGTCTTCTCAAAGCCTACCATTGAGAAGACAAGCCATCCTTGTCTCTGTGGGCAGATGGAGGATGAAGTTCTTTTCACCTTCCATCTAATACATAAAACTTTAGGGCATTCTCACTGCATCTGGAATCTCTGACAATTTATCACACTTCCCAAAGGAATTTGAATAGGTATCTAAAGAGTAACTCCAGGTTAAAAGATATTCTGGACTAGTCAAAAACATAGTTTCAGAGATCCCAGCTGTGTGGTGTTTCCCCCTGGCTTGGTTAGGCTTCTAACTTAGACGTGCTTTTCATACTTCCTTCCATGTATGGGACTAGGATCTTTTTCATAGCATTAGGAAGCTTCCTCTAGGAAGCTGTTACTATAGTGGAAAGACACCTAAAGGCACCTTGTAATGCCTCAGCTGTTTGCTAAATATAGCCTTAAACCAACACCATTCACTGTAAGTTAAGTTTTTCCACTGAGATTACTGACAAGAACAGTAGACAAGAATTATGCTACTATCAGCAGGAGGGCTATAAGGCAAGTCCCATTGCTATTCTATGGATGTACTTGCATAAAGCCTTCCACAATGACACATGAGAGCAGGCTCCTTAATCCCATGACAGAATCAATTTTATGCAGCTGTAAACCAAAAATAGACTTGTAAGATTCGAGAAGCCTTGGCAAGGCAGCTGATGTAGTGTGAGAACTGCTTGCTTCTTTTCTAGAAGAAGAAATTCCAAAGCTCTGTCAAGAATGGACTCAGTAAATCATGTCATCCCTCCACAAAAGAGAGATGTTCCATAGGAAATGAACAACTAATTTTCTGATAGCCTCCCAAGTTTCTCCTCTCCTTTTTTTTTTTTTTTATTTTATTTTTTGGTCTGACTTAGCTAGAAGAAAAAAAAAAAAAAGAGACAAGTTCAGCAATGAGGAGAGTTTAATTTGATTTCAAGTCAAATGGGAAAATTTACCTGCAAGTGACCATTTAAAATAACATTTCCCAAAATGTACAAGGTACAAGATTGATCTTCAAACAAAACCACACAAACTATCCTTTGCAAACCAGAAATCTTCTCAGGCTAACACATTAAAGACACTGTAGTTTTATTTTTGTGCTTCCTATGTCTTAATTTATTTAACTATTTGTCACAAAATCATCCAAGGAGACAAAACAAAGAAGTTCTATGCTGCCAAAAATCAGTAATACTGCATCCACTGTTAAGCCCTGGAATTACAAAACGATGGAATCATTAAAGCCTGAAGGGACTTCATGATCTTTCCCAAACTTCTGCTCAGAGAGTCCAAGAAAGAGGTTCTTGAACCAGCATTGTTAGTGTTGGTAAATTACAGCCTGATCACACTACTGCTTTGGTGTTGATATTAAGTACTAAATTACTTTAATGACTACAGAGAATGAAGCAGAACAATGGACTTTCAGAAATGACAAAGAAACTGAGAAAAATGAGGGAGAAAAGAGCAGAAAGAGTCCTACATTCTTACCTTGCTAAGCTCAATGTATTTCTTTGCTTCTCCACTTGCACAGGCTACTGATGTTTTTTTACTCAGCAAAGCTGCTTTACACCCTTTGATTTTAAGGGAATGATATGAAGGAACAAGTGATCCAGTTTGTGTCAGCTTGGACTGGAACAATTGATTGATGACTACGTTTTCACTGGCTGGGAAATAAAGAAGAAATGAGTGCACGAAGATAAAAAGTTAGAAAATTATATATATTGTATTTGGAAGTAAAAAGACATCCAGTAGGAGACACAATTAAGTAAACTTAAAACAAGTGGACAAACCAATAAACATATTATGCCAGTTATCAGAGAGTCTTCAATATCTAATTGTGTCAGTCATCAGTAACATTAATTTTAAACATATTCAGGTCCTGTGCTGAACAAAACAGGGCAGAAAACAAAACCTTTCAGACTGTGATCTTTCTTAACTTAGCTACTTATGTGATAATCATCTCTAAATTTTGTTCCATTAAAGACTTCGGTTTTATCTGCAACATGAGATGCATTCTGCACAACATTTATCTAACAAGTAGCATTTAGAAATGATCCAGGCACTTGACAGACAGTCACTGTACCAAAGGAAATAAACAATTATATAAAAAAAAAACATGTGAAGGTAGGAAAATAAGTAAGGCAAGGTGAAGGACAGAACTGTAGCAAGCTGAGTTCACATTTCTCATCAAGATTACACTTGTACAAAAAAAAAACTAACAATGCCACGCATTTTGATGCAGTGGTGTAATAATTAGCATTAGGAAAGGCATTAAAATTATGCCCTTCAAATTAAAAAAAGATGAAACCTACGTCAATAATCTCTCCTGATTCATTTATCAGACAGGTATGTTCCACATTCTTAAGCATATGTGCAAATTAATGTTGTTAGCATATTTTAAGGTTTTGATTAAGTAAACTAAAGGCAATGAAAATCAAAGGAGGCATGTACTTAAGGTATACATCTGCATAACTTCTAAAACTAAAGGCAATATGTGTCTGACAATCAATAGCTTTCAACCCTAAATCATTGAAAAAATGAATGTAGCCCTTAAATGACTTTATGCTTGTAAATATTCTGTCTTCAGAATTTTTCCATTAATTATTTTTACGATTTTTTAATGATATATTTACTCATTGTTAGCATATCAAACATTTTATACCCCATCCTCCATTATTTCCTTTTAACAGTTGCCTAACTGATTACACAAATAGCAATCAAAGTGCAATAGGAGATCATGTGAGAGAATGGAAGAATTCTCTCACTTGCTGAACATACTGAAGGTTGCCATTCCATCTTATATTCTTTGGAAGATTATCATTCACATTCCAAGTAGTGAGAACCAGAATGTCTTTAAAACTATAATCAATAGGGTTTTTTTTTTTCACTGTTTTCTTCACTCTGAATGAACACTGTTTACCTATAAAATGCATCTATTATTTTACAAGGGGTTTTAGCTAATTTCAGGGTAAAATTGCTTAAAAACCCAATACATTGAAACAGTGAGGCTGATTTGTAAGACAAATATGACATCCAAAAGACCTCTATTTTTATAGAAAGAAAGAAGTGTATGTATATATTAAGTGAAAGATGGTGCAGTGGTTGGAGAAAAGACAAATAACATCTCAGGATCCATTGACATTTCCCCGAGGAAAAAGTTTTGCTTGTCTTCATAGAAAGGCTAAATGATAAAGGTTTGAAATAATCTAACTATGAATCATTAATTTATAAACTAGGATGCATTATTATTAGGCATCATTACACAATAAGCACATGGAGATATATTTAATTTTGTATTTGAGTGGACATTTGTATTCACTGCAAAACATAAGAACAGCCTCGAAGTTCCTGCTTTTAGAAAGGCATTCAAGCAATGGAGGCCTTCATTTACCTTTCATATTTTCTGTTTTGTTTTGTTTTTTTTTTAACTCACAGTCAATGATTTTGATTTTTTAAAGTCATACTCATCTATCACACTATGCCTTCTAATTCCTTATAAGTCCAGGAATTCTGAAAGCTATCTAAATTAGAACAAGTTTCAATGTATAATGTATACTTACTTCAAAATGATAAGGTGTCTTTTTAAAACCAGACATAAAATAAAATTTTTTTCCTTAAAAAAATGAAAATCAAGTCATAATATCTTGAATTCTAACACCAACAGCAAGCAAAAAACCAGTTACTTACTTTTCATTACAAATATGAGATTTTGTGAAAGGGAATCTTTATTTTTTTCTATTGCACCAGCAATTTCATAAGTAACCTATAATAAAATATTGTGACATTATTAGTAATGACCAATGCATCTTTAAAAAAATCTTACAGCAGTAGAAATGAAGCTGTGTTGTTGCCTTTTTTTTTTTTCTTTTCACTCAAGAGTTAAAGGCTGACATCGGGTAGCATCTTTTGTTCCTTTCTTACTACAGAATCACAGAATCACCAACAATACTAGCCAGAAGAACAGGTTGTCAAACATTGTGTCTCTGCAAGTATACAGAAATTTCATCAGATTGATTCTAAAAGATTGCCACAGTGCAAGACATTGAATCAAAAGTGTAATGTAGAGCAGAAAACAGTGACCTAAATATCACTTTTACTGTAGGATGAACAAGTTGCTCTCAGATCACAGACCTCCTTGTCAATAGGAACACTCATGGAGCAATTTTTGTGTTCCAACTCAAGTTCCAGCCATTTATATGTCCTTGGAAGATGTGTTCAATCTATGGATTATGTATAAATCCCATTTATCTTGCTAATAACTATGAACAAATGTTTTCAAAAATTTTCAATCACCTTAGTTGCCTGATGTCATAATTTGACAAACATCGAGAGTTGGATTGTCACTCCCCCTGTCATCTGACAGCAGATAAACTCTAACACATGTGGTGGGGCCTCTGAACTAGGTCCTATCCAGAGTTCCTAAGGTTACATCCAAAATCAAGAAATTCAAGGTTGGACTGATGATCCTGGAGGTCTTTTCCAACCTTATGATTCTATAAATATAACCAAGTGGCTGATTTACATTGAGCCCATCCCAGGAGAAACTGTATAGGAAAGCAGCACTAAGACCAAAAACCAGTCACTGAGGCCAGGTTTAATTTCTCCTAGATAATTTACAGGCTTTAGATATAAACAGCTCTGTCTTGCATAGTAGTAGAACCCAAAGGGAATTTTTAAGTTAAACAGGAAGAAAACTATAGATTGCAGTACCGCCAGGAGTAGGCAGGCAATAAGAACTTTTTACAATACAGTTTAGTTTTATTTACCTTGGGAGCATGTTTCTATCTAATTTATTTTTTTTAATTGGATCTATATCCTAAATCCCTTAGATATTTGGGGAAATTTTATTCTTGTATATTTAATAAAGTTGTAAATATACAATTAAGATTAGTAATACTAATTGGTGAATTAATTTTGTTTTCCATTGGGTCATTTGACAATTATGTAATACTGCATTACTCACAAAAGTGATTATATGACGAGGATGTGCATCATCTGTTACAGTTAGCAATTTCCAAATGATGTAATTAGCATGGTATCTGACACAGAAAAGGTATTAACAATAGAATTATGTTCTTTTCCATGACAGATGCAACATTATAGAGTTTTCTAATTGCATCTCCTAAGAACGTACAACATAGTTAGCAAACTATTAGAATCATTTAAGTATATTATTAAATGCTTTTAGTGTGCTTAAAGTAATTGTGCTACCATACTGGTACATAAAAGATAATTAACAGAACTTATTTGACAAATCCATAAAGCCAGTTCCTAATTGAGTGTCTTAGGCTTTGACTAAATTAGAAGAGAGTATTGGTGGGAAGAGTAGGTAAGTATAGCAGTGGGACATACTACATTATGATTAAGTGCCTAGATTGAAACAGGGAGAAGTTTCAGTACTTATGCTAGTATAATACATCACCAACTTCTAGAATTATATTCATAAGACATCTCTCATATCAAATAAAATGCATAAAAGTTAGCAGAACTCCCTTTTATGAAGAAATTGTTAAGTCTCTAACAGTTTTCCCATAGACTTGGCAAATTAATTCACTGCCTAAAGACATGAAAACTGACTCAATGAAATGGCACTCTGGGGTTCCATATTCATTGCCAGCCCCACAGAAAAGAAAGAAGTCCTCTTCTAGCTGCCAATTTTGTTAATTTAATCCTGCTCTCATCAGAGATGCCAACCTACATAGCACTTTGCCTAAAGCACGTAGATTTCCCTTAGTTTTCTTCCACTGGCTTTCTCAAGTAAACCTGGCCAAAACTCTGCACTGATTGGCACTCAAGCACAATGGATATTCAGGGGATACAAAACTAAAAAATACATTATATGATTCAGACAGGAAATATGCATTCGCTTAGAGTTCCAGTATTAGAAAACATACTTCTTATTGTCATTACTATTTGTTGCAGCTGTTTGCTCTATTTTGCTTTACATGATCAACTCTTTGGGGTAGACAGCATATAAACCTATATGTCTGTGTTAACCAAAGGAAACAAGATTTAGATACTCTCTGAACGAGTTGAACTATTTTTATTAAAAAACCCAAAACCTAGTGTGCCATTCTGCACTGCATTTTATCTCATTAAAACAATATAAAACAAGGAGGGGATTAGATTTGTTTTCCTTCTTAAGTACAGAAAGGAAGAGAGCTTAAAAATCTTCATCTAGTCCTGGTTATTTAGAGAAAAATACTCTGCCTCCCACCAGTTGCCCTCTCAGCTTCCAGGTCTCTACCCATGAGTGAGCTCTTGATCTGCAGGTTGTATCTCGTGTTTAATGCCTCTTGACTTATGTTTCCTCCTTGAGTCCCTGTTTCCAGAACTCATTAGCATTTTCTGTGGCACTAGTTACTAGCTATGCAAAAAAAACCCACTTAGTTTTATTTGTTTTGAAACTATTTTCTGGTCATTCAAGTTGGCGTATCTGGTGTTAATATGAGAACTAGCAGAAATAATATTAAGAAAAAATAAATAACAACTAACAGAAAACAGGAGGCTCACACACCAAACTTACAAAAAGCTAACTTTTGGAACTGCACATTTCTTTTATCTTCTTACATACTGTTGCCTTGTAGCTTCATTAATGATTCTCATGCCACTCCACTGTACAGCTCTTCTGAACTGAAGTTTATCTCCCCTCATAACATCTGACTTTGGTTAGGGACCTTATCTAAATTTATCTGATTTCCCAATATACTTTATCAATAGGGCTACCTTTCCACACATAGTTTTCCTCAATTCCTTCAAACCCCCTTTTTTTAAAATAGTTTTAATATCTTGTGATCAGCCAAAAGCACTCATGGTTAATGGTGAACCCTACAACAAGCTAAGAGAATGTCATCTGGAATGTTGAGATTGATTTGGCCACATTCGCAGTTAAAAGATAGAATTTTACTATTTTAATACCAAAATATAAATCAGAAACTCATTGTTTTGCACGTGTTCTTAAATTTAGTTCATAAGAAAATATCTAGTTCATACAGTTAAAAGAAAAATTTTTGAAAACACATCCAAAGACAATTTTGGTGCACAGAAAGTCACTTGCAGTCATTAACTTTATGCCAAACATGAGTGATATCATTTGAAGGCTTGAAGTGATTAATTTTTATTTTTATGTTTTTTAAGCCATTCTGGCCTTCTCACTCTCCCAAAACAAGTCTTGTTAAGCAATGAGTGAAGTAATTTATAAAGTCTGTAAAGTCTTATTCTAACACTGTGATGGAAATAGTAACATGTTAAGACCAGAAGATATGTAGAAACAAAATAGGAGGTTGGGGGGAAATGTTCTATAAATTTCTTCTGAAAGTGAAAGTCTAAAATCAAATCTATTAAAGCAAGGAAGAGAGAAAGAAAGGGAGAAAAATCACAACTATTTTTTCTGCGTGAAAAAAAGAATCTTTGTTAAGTAACCTTTACAGGCCTTGGTATAGCTTAGACTAGACTGATTTGATTGTTCTGTCTGGGGATTCAGCCTGGGGAAAAAATAGAGAAAATGAAAGTATCCTTATTGATTAATCCATCTCCTTTTGTCTTTTGATTTAGAGGTTCAGTTTCAGAGTCTGCCTGGGACATATAAGGCATTTCAGAGAAGACTGGCTTGGTGAAGGTGAGCTGACAGCTGAGAAGTATTTTTGAAATGCACATAGCTGAGAAATGGAACAGACATTGATCTGCACTTACAAGAACATTATGTGCACTGGTTTATTGAGCAAAGAAGTTGGTCTTTGGGTCTGATTGGTTTATTACAGTACTGTATGTCAAAACAGTGGCAAGGCAAACTGTGACAAAGGGCTTATTGAATTTGTAAATTCAAGTATAAACTTGAACTGCAGATAACTTAAATTATAATGACCTATTATACAGATTACATTAACAGTGGGCAAACAGCTCATTATCTCAAACACTGGTATGTTAAATACCACTGTTAGGTAAAGCTGTGTCTCTTGGCATTATGCTAAGAATATATAGTTCTGCTTTAGTTATTGATATGTTAAATCTTCCATAAAATAAAATCTAAAAAAAAAAAAAGAATTTTGAGTCCTTGAGCAAGTTTAGTGATGGAGTGTTATTCTTCAGAAATCACAACTATCCATACGGTTGACAGTTCAGAGTCATAATTCATTTGTTTGTTACATGAGACTCTGGAATTTAAATATTAATGTTATCAATAAACATACCTAGAAATTCAGTATTACTCATTCTTAGCACAGGTTCAGCTGATGGTCAGATGCATTGATCAGCTGCACCCATGAAACTTTCTGAAGGCAAGCTAGCATCCTGCAATGGCAGCAGTGTGCCTCTCCTCTCAGTGTTTCCAGAAACAGAAACAAAGCAATACCCCAGATGAGCAGATTTTTTTCCAAAGAGAACATACTGCCAGTGTTCAAGGAAATGTGTTAAACAACCTTCAGATAAAACCTTCCACTCGGATTTTTTTTTTTTCAGTCATACAAAGCCTAAGTAATTCTTTTCTACCTTCTGCCTGAACAGAACAGATAAGGGTTTTGTCTTACAGCACTCAGATACCAAGACATTAAATAGCTCTTCAAAGAGACTCATGATGTGTCAAGTCATTGTAGGATTCTGTTCAGCTGCAAAATTAAAACTGGGAGATAAAGTAAAATACTTGATATGATCAAGTACTAATGTTCACAGTGGCCTTTGCTGAGCATGTGTTCATATAGTTAACAACTGTATCATGTTGCTCATGCAGAAAAAGATAGATTCAGTGTCATGCAGGCATAGCTGTAAAATTCAAGAGAAATGAATAAAAAGTTGTTTTCTTTCTTTCACAGGATCATTCTGTTACAGCTGTGTAACACAGTATTTTCTCTCAGCTTCCACTGAAAAATCTCACCACTATGTTGATTTCTTCTGTCTGCAGAAGCTTATTTGTGCATATTACTTTCCACTTTTACTCCTCTTCTTAATTTTAAAACATTAAAGAAATTAAGAAAAAAAATAGGTCTCTCAGAATTATATCATACAAACAGATGTTATTAAAGCCTTGTTTTGGCCAGAAATTAAAGTATGGACTCCAAATTATTTAGAATTTTTTTCCTTACACATTACTATGAGTGTCTTTTTATGCACCTTCTTAGGCTCATCTTGACCTCATGTTTTCCTTTTTTCACTTCCAACCTGTTATCTTTTTTATTTCAGTACAGTCTTTTCTGAAATGGTCTAAGGCTAATTAGAACTGCAATAACAATTTGTTATGTGTAGTTTATAGGAAAAGCTACCGAGAAGAAAATTTAAGTGTACAGGCAACAGCTGACAGTGCATGACTACAATACATCAAAAATGTTTGATACTGAAAGAAAAGATATATTTTCTATGACAATCCAGACACAAAATGTTAAGATATGAAGATGTTAGAGATCTTCCAAACTTCATGGGCATATCTATATGAGGTGTAATTCTTTCACAATATAGAGCTAGAGATACAATTTTTGTTCACAAGAGACTGTCAATCTCAGTTAAATATATAGAAGAGGTCTCTTCAGTGATGCAGTAATAGCTGCATTTTCCAGTGTAACTGCACTTACGAGTTGTTAAAAGGGCTACTGTAAATCAGAGTAAAGATATGAACCCAATTTGAGCTACTTCCATAAACTGCTGATGAAAAGGAGCCCAAATTACAAGGGTCTGTATGGAATTTGTATCAGGCCCAATACAGAATATTAGTGCTTTTTTTTTTTTTTCTTTTCTGCTGGAGACAACTTGGAGTAGGAGTTCTTTCACACTGGCTGTGAACTACATTCAGTTACAGCTTTTGTTACCTAGAGAGATGAGGATGTTTAACACAGAGCCCGCATTCACTGGGACTTCCTCCACAACCACCAGTCTAGACACATCACCTGCATAAAAATGATTAAGCCTAGAAGTGAAAAATTTCATGTTCAATTACCTGTCATGTCTTACTGGTAATTCTTTTTCTATCCTCTGGGACTGATTCATTTTTCAGTTGTACTCAAGTAAATAATGAGGAGCTTTGCCAAGTTAAAGGAGTTACAATCAGTGAAAAATTGTAGTAAGCGAGAATAAAATCAAGCCCCTGTGGTTTAAATTTGGAGATCTCAGAAGGCAATGATGCAGACAAAAATTGTTTTATACTTCACTTACTTTATACTCACTTAACTGATACCAGATAATATATATCACTCTAAAAACCTGCCAAACTATACTGTTATATCTTAAATTCTTATTTTTGAGTGCAAATAAAATCTGATGTATTTAAAAGGCTGATCCTTTAAAAATTTTGCAATTTAAAAAAAAGCACAATCTAAAGAACTTCAGCAGTTTTAAAATTATAGTTGTTCATATTCAACTGAGAAACTTATGAAGACACTATACTCAGAAAAAACTCGATTTTGCCATCATTTAGTACTGTAATGCTATTTTATGTTAATATACATCATCAATCACTGGAAATGTCAATCTATGATGGCTAGATAATGGTTCCATGAGATATCAAAAATGCATGTGTCTTTAAGGGTTTCCCTAAAGCACTACTGAAGTAAGGAAAACTAAGCACTTGCATGGTGACTTTTCTGTTTTGGCAGGGCTGAGCATTTTACTGTTGTAAGGATGCAAAAACCAACCTGACTGGAATAATTTCTTGGCCAATGTAACACAAAGGATCTCCATTAACTTCAAAAGAATGTGTAAATTTACATTACTTGTAGAGCTGTCTATTCCTTCATACTTCTAGATTAAATGTCATTACTATTATTAGGAAAAGATCTAACCAAGTGTCTATGTTGTAAAAAAATAAAATCTAAACAACCATGCAAGGCTAAGACACACGTTAATGAGAACTGTACTCCTTACCACTCACAGTGTAACTTACAGAACCAGGCACCTGAAACTTGGATCTTAACAAATCTTCCTACTCTGCACTTCACAGAAAAAGTTTTTGTTTTGAAGAAATATGGTTATGATGCTGATTGTGATTTTAATGCGGCTGTCTTGCTGCTGTTTCCACAGTTTTTCAGTGTGTGGAACCTTTTAGATCTATTGTCAGAAATTTGTATAATCACAACAGAATTCCATGAGAAAAACATTTACCTAACAAGTATAGAATGGTTTTGAAACTGAAATTTAGACACAGTCAGTTCTCAACTCTATCACTTGAAGTTCTAATAAGTTTCACAAAATCTTTGCTGTGCTGTTATCTAACTACTTTGTGACTGCATTCCTACTGAGAAGTCCCAGCAGTGAAGGTATTCAAAGCCACTAAACTTTGGCAAAAAAATTGTGTCTAAGTAGAAAGCCTTATGAAAGAAAAGGCTCCAGGGAGTTATTCAGAGTATTTAGGTTAGGAATTTAAGCACTGCCCAAATAGTCTTAATCCTTTCCATAATAACCACATTTCTATGATTGAGCAGGAACAAATTTGCCTGCGTCAGAATCACTACTCAACACTTCCATCAACTTCATTTCCAAATGAGGAGGAACAAAATCAGACTTTTCCCCATTTATATTGCTGTAAAGGACCCTAATCTGGTTAAAGAAGACTAAGCGTGCACATCTCAACCTCTTATCTGTTCTAGAGAACTCAGGGATATAATATTATCTTCAGAAATGACAAAGTCAGGTAGTCTGCATTTGGTGACTTGAAGATAAGTCTTCAACACACATCATAAGAGTGGAAATATAAAAGTAATAACTAAGAGGCCCTATTGTATTGTGCCCATACAATCTACATCCATGAGCTCGCTTCAAATACTATTCTTTGAACAGAGAAGTGGTAGCATGTCAGATTAATCATGGAAGGCCCAAGCTGACAGATTATTTAAAAAAAACAAATTATCCCTTTAAACATACACCTATCTTGCTTGCTTTGGGCTGTGGGTGGTTGTGGACTCAGTGTGAAAATGAGGGAAATTGGAAAGAAAAGTGTAAGAGGCCTATTTAACAGAATTGATTATGTTTTTTCCATGAACATTGCAGGAGGCAAAATACAACACATTCAACCTGTTCTATAGCCATATTTAGAGACACTAAGCAAGTTCTGATTCAAAAAAAGAGAGAAAAAATATAACTGTGATTACAATGTTGTAGGGATTTTCTACAAGATACATTTCACAGTATCTACATATATGGCACAGTATCTGCAGGGAACTTACACTGTTCTGGAACAATATCTGAAAGCAATGTGACAGCCAAATAACATTGCATTAATGGGTATCTGAATCAGCCCTTCTTCCTGAAGTGCTTACAATGAAGATATAATCTAGGAACCAGAACTAGGTAGTCCAAATTCTGCACAAAATGATACAGACTACAGATTCTATACCCTAAGCATTGCCTTGAGATTCTAGGTTGCCCTCTGAAAATGCACTGCTAGAAAATGAATTGTTATTTATAACCAGCAGTTAAAGAAGCCATGTAGAATTTTGTTTTGTTTACTCTTTTTCATTAACTATGTGTAACCAATAATTCAAACAACTTACTTTCCCAGCATAATGCATAACGGTGAAGGTGGAGCCCTGATCCTTTGGGGCAAGGTTACCATTTCCATCTTTTGTGGAGGAATATACTGTATTTGTGTCTGATGTATCCAGGTAATTCTGAATGCGTTTAGAAAGACTTTGTTCCACTGACCAAACAGATTGGCTTTCTTCATCCAGCATTGATAAAAAGCCTGATGGTTTCTGAAATGAAAAAATAGGTTTTTCTCATTTTATACAGGAGCAATAAAATTTTGCTTGTTCCTTGTAGAATAACATAGCTATAATTTAGTAAACAGGAACCTATATCACCTCAAAAAAAAAAAGAAAAAATGGTTAAAATATTCTGCTACATCTCCAAGGCTACACACCCCAGATAATTCTGCAAGAAACAGGGAATAATATTTCAGTTGCCGAAAACAGTAACCATTGATGATCATTTAGGAAACTGATTGAGCTGCTTCCTTCCTCAAAGTTATGCTCCAAAATCTATCTCCAGGCACAAAAGAAATTGTCAGGCTTACACCAGAGACTTTTCAGTCCTACAGCTGCTTGAATGACATGTCATGATATACAGATGCTATGTGTGAATCAGTACGAGCAAGAACCTTCTGTTGCCATCTTCATCAACCTGGGACTGAAAGCAAGCTCTTTTAGCCCTCACACTGTGAGGACAGTTATGACAGCAGTCTCTTTGGATCCATAATCTTCTCTACATATTCATAAAACAGAAAATGCAGGCAAAAGTTTGTATTATTAGTCTAACGTGCAGAGATTATGCATAAATAAATATACATGGTGTAAAATGGATTTGAAAGCTACCTGGAAGAAAAAATCCAAGGCTGCTGTATGGTCACCAGGAGAATACACTGTTTCCATAGCAACTCCCTCTTGTAAACATTCTGCTTGCTCTTGTAGGAAAAGCACTTCATTGATGTACTGGTGAATCTTCTCATTGGTCATGTTGACACACAACTATTGTAAAACGAATACAAAATGAGGACTATAAGTTGAGTGCATAATTCATTGCTGTAGGTTTTACTGCATGTCTAATAATAAGTTTGATGAAATGTCAAACCACAACATGTTCTCTCTCGGCAGACCACGGATTAGCAAGACCCTTGGGAAATTTACATTTTAACAGCTATTAGTATTAAATTGGGAATAAACAGTTTTCTGCCTGCACGGTTCATTGTGAATTCCACATAAGGATTATCAAATACCAGCATTGTCAAATACAGTGCAAATTTACTCTAATTCCATTGATTAAAGCGGAGTGACTCTATGTATAAAATTAGTACATTTAATAGTCTTCTGCAGTTTATTTTCAGGAAGACTACACGGTTGCAATGTGCTTTTAGAAAAAAATTGCATATCTGGTTAAGATACAGACTCTGTAGATAGCTAAAAGCTAGAAAAAACATTCAAACTCTGCTTCTATATATGATGTTAATGAAGTCTAAAGCAGTCTCTGAAGAACTTGTGTTCTGCCCAAATATATGTTATAAATCATCTAGGTACATTTTCCCATATGCTTCTCTCCATTTTATTGATATCCTAAGGAAAGTTTAGCAAGAAAATAGTCTTCAATAGAAAAGCTCAAAGTTTAGAGATAAATAATATAAAACCCTCTCAAATATTTTCTTTAGTTGCCTTAGAAGAGGTACAGCCCCATTTTTTCAAAATAAATATTTTAACGGGGATCTGGTGAGAGTTGTATCGGTTTCTTTTGGGATCTTTTGTATTTTATTCAAAACCCACAGTCTGCAAAAAATAAATATTTAATAACCTTGTGAAATTAAAGGATGTAACCGTATTATTTATATTAAAATGGAAATTTTAGTGGAAAATTCTAGAATCTCCACCAATGCTATACAAAGAAATTAAAAAGTCAGAAACTCCTAAAAGGGAGGAAGAACCCTTTCTATAAAGAATTATGCAAGGAGTGACTGCATGAAGTCTCTTCACAGACGAATTTAATTCCATATTTGTTTTGTTCACAACCTATATCTGCCATGAATCAAGTGTGTAAAAGCAATTCCGCCATTAAGTCATATCAAGAAATATGAAATATTTAGATCAATCCTAAAAGTACATGGATTAACGTTCAGATGAGGGAAAAGAACCCAAGTAATGTGTAATAGCTGCTTGAATTTTCCATTAACACCTCATGCTCATATAGTCAACTTGCACTTGCTATACAATGAAATAGTGCAGTGTGAATAACAGTAAGAAGAAATAAAACAAAATCTCCATTTTATAACCAATTGTCTGTCATTACCTTCCCCTTCCCCTTACAAATGTATGATAGTGCAGACAAAAAAGAGAATTTAATAAGCCCACTATTTAAAAAAAATTCATAAGATTCAGATTGTAATCTGAATGAAAGTATACAACTGACATACACTACCTATTTATTTTATGGAAAAAAGACAGCTTTCTAAACTTTGTGGCTGGCAAAATATGCTTTACTGATCACTTTGCAAATTCTAATTCTAACTACAATTCTAATACTTTTCAGAAGCTTCTTAACATTATTATAGAAATTAGACATAACATTACAAGCTTGTACTTCACAGGATAAGTAAAGACTTAAAATCTTGCATGCTGTGCATATCTTTATTTTCAAATGAGTTTTTTAAACAATCATGTAAATTAACTTTACACAGGTATATTTTAGAGATGACAAAATCACTATAGACTCGAGATTACTTTTTATTGTGTCCATTGCCTAAAATACATAAAAACAATAAATGTCATTGATGAGCTGACTGTGCAGCATAATTATTAAGCTATAAAATTCAATCCAAAGGCTAAGTGCCTTAGTTTATATCTTAAAAAGATCTGATAAACAGTATCAATTTTAACTGCCAAAAGTAAAAGGCATAGTATTTTGTTAATATACATACCATGCCATAGTATTTTGTTAACATACATAACATGCTGGGCTGGTAAAGAAAAAACATGTTTATAAATTCAGTATCTTCTGGGATACACTGGTGTGCTTTTTAGCTATGTAAGCTGTACTGCCATTTGACAGACTTGCCATAAAGACAGTAAGGTTCTGTAGACCAGACCAGAAAGCAAACTCAAGCACTTCTACAGACTGGAAGCTGCTCCAAAGTTGCTCTCTCTAGCAGTGCTTGTGAGTTACAGCTCTGCGGGAGGAGAACCAGGAGACCAGCCAGGGACTGCTGAAAAGCAAGATGTTCTGATCATATCTTTCTCCATTTCAATGCTTTATATAACCTGCTGTGAAAAGATAATTAAATGAATTTTCCAAATTAAAAGCTTGACACAGGTTGACATAATAATTGAAACAGCTCAATTGTAGAAATGACTTGAAAAATGAACTAAACCAGCATTGCTAACTCAACTTGTTTTGCTCCATGTCATATGAAGTATTAATCAGCGACTTATTTTCTGTCTAAGGACATGAAAAGTTCAGAAAACGAAATTTTAAAAACATATATTTAATTGCACCCATGAAAATTAGATGGAAATATAGCAGTAATAAAAGAAAACAGAATGAAACATATCTAAAGCAAATGTGAGAGTACCTTTAAACATTGTATATATAGTTTAGCTGTCAGCATTACTCACCAATACCTATGGTATTTTTTGTCATTAAACATTGTTAAACTGTTCTTTATGTGCCTCTTTTTGGCTCCACTTTATGTGCTTTCTGTAAGAAATACTCATTTCTATCTGTCTTTCTAATTCTAACTCACTGTCTTGTCTCAGTGAAAACAAGCATCTATTCGTCCACATCTTTATTAAAAAGTACTTCTAGAATATTATTATAAGAAAAAAAAGTCTTGTTCAAGTATTAAACAACCTGCAGCATCATCAAAATTGCCAATTAGTATTAAGTATACTGTAAATGCAAATTTAGGTAGAAGATCAAGATTATACTGCACTCTGAAGGCACTCATCTAAATAACTACTTGAAAAGGCATAGCCAAAACATGGGAATTTGAGAAAACTTGGTCAATCAGTGAGGGAATGCTGGATGTAAATACTCTTTGGAAACAGGATTTACATCCTTTGGTCAGGCAGAAGGACTTGTTTTCTCAAAGGATGAGTATTTAGAGCATGGAGTAAAGCTTACAGCTGTCGTATCAACACATCTATCAGGCTGTATGTTATGGTCCAAGATGACAAAGCTACAATGCCAAGTTTAATTTGCTAGCATTTCTCAGAAATTTAACTCTCAGAGAATGGAAGGCAGAATCATCTTCCAGTTACTGAGACTGGACTCAGAAAATATTTTTAAACCTCAGGTGGATAATCACTTATTTTTCAGAACTATCTTGATCACAATTGCCCCTTGTACTTTTACACAAATTTTTACACATGCTTTTTTAAAATATATTTTTTAAATCTTTTTCATACAGCTCCAACACAGATTAAAACATTTGCCTCTCTGTCAGGAGAATCCTAATTCACTGGGAATTAATGTCATCTTCGGGGTCAGTTGACATTAGCTGATCTGTGTCCCTCAAATAAAGTAAAACAGAACTCAGTGTTATATTAACATTTTATTACGTGTAGCTGTTGCCTGAAAAGCCTTCCACGAAGGAGGTTCTGAAATGCTCATCCAAAAGAGACACAACTTCAATATAAAGTGGGATGACCCTCAACCTGCTTTTGTACACATAAAAGTATAAGGCAAGCAAACATGATAACAACAGTCTTCCTTGAAAGAATTTGGAATTAAAGGCACTGAAATCGTACCAAATAATTTTTTCACTTGTACCACTGGCCAGCAACTAAGTACTGTAAGATAAAAAGGTGCTGCAGTGGAAAAGATATCACTTAATGAATATCCTAGTGCAAAGTAAAAATAAACATTTTGATGTCAGGTACATAATAAGCCAACTTTAAAACTGAGTACCATTGTTTTTCCAGTGGCTGACTGGAACAGTGGACAGACAATAGTGTCCTACACAAATGGAAATCAAATATATGCAGGCTGGAAAAATGGAGAGACTAAGAGGGAACAGGACTACATCATGACAAAAGCCATGCAGAGTGTAAGATCCAGAGAAACTGGGTTGAAGAACAAGTGAAAACACAGGATCATCAGGCCCCTGAGGGCAGGAACAGACCTTTACAGCTACAGTCAGCTTTTCCTGGGACACCCACCCACCCCAGTCCCAGGTGACACCATGGCAGTGACAGTTTCCATCCCTCTCTCCAGATGCTTCTGACAAGACTCCAGACCCAGCTCACTGCTTTTCATGTCAGGGCAAACTGTTGCCAAGGATCAGCTGGCTCTTGCTGCTTCACAAAGATTCTAAAACCTTCCTGTGCATAATTGCTAGCAAAAAAACATATCCTGTTATTTTTCCTTGTTAGAGATCGAATTAAGATACTAAAACACTATACCACATCTTATGAAGAATAAGGAATGCCCCAGCACTAGGTACTGCAGTGGGAGGTTCTACATTCAAGTCCCTACATAGTATCAGAGTTCAGTGTGTACCAGCTGTCATCTATTCTACAAGCTAGTACAGAGGCAAGCAGGACCATCTGTCTATTCTCTGGACAGGTCAAACCAAAGAAAATTCTTTCTTCTGCATAAAACAAAACATTGGAATGCTCCATCAGCCTGTCCAAATGAAAAAACATGAGTGTGTGACCTCCTGTCAGCTAGCACTGAGACTGCAATGACTGCAGAAAAATTAATTCATGTAATTTGAAGTTATTCATATCCATGCCTCTACAAAACAGGCAACACAAGCTTACAGCTGGATAGCTGGAAGAGGTCTAATGGCTGAGGCAGTGCAATTTAATAAAAGATAATCTGGTTTTGCTGCTTTGGCTAGGAAAGGTCACAAGAAAAATTCAAATGAAATCTCAGCTGCATTAACTAAAGAAATAGAAGACTGCAAACCTAAAACCTACTAGTACTAATAACAATTGTAGGTGACAATTCTTGTGAATGCAGCCGGGTTGTAGGAGCTCTTCTGCTTCACTCTGAAGTCCTGAGTGGGGCAGGCAATGCTCTGTGCTCTTGGAGCCAGCTGGCTCCTGTCACAAGGGATGTGCTGCATGGTGCTGCCATGGGTGCCATACTTCTCCCAGTGTTTACTGCACCACACAGAGAATGTGAACATACTTCAATGGCTGTTGAATGAGAGTCAAGAGACACTTGACTGTTCTAGTGACCCGAGATCCTAATTCAGATAAATCACTTGTATTTCCTATAATAAGTAATATATATATATACTCTTTTTTTCTGCCAAATATAAGAGATCTACAGAGGTAAAACACTATGAAAGATATAAACATGCTATTTAGCAATAGCTAGATGTTTTTTCAGTTTACCACTTGAATTACATACCAGAGAGAAAAGACTACTAGAGTCCATTTTACTTATCTGCATTATTGTTCTTTATGACACTTCCACAACTACAGACCATCATTTCTGTAGAAAGACCTGACTTTCTGCAGGCAGAAGATACTCTTGCTACTCTAGGGTCTGGTTTTTTTCCTGCTACAATACAGTTTTCTTAGAAACAATCAGGGAAAAATAGTACAGGCAACTTTATCAACTTCCCCTCGTGTTTATCTTGTTATGTTCATTGGCCACAAGTTCTCTTGTGGTCAAAGAATATACTATCATAAAGGTATAATGAAGATAGCAGCATTCCTTGGCTGCACTAGTTGGAATTGTGTTGTGAAGGAATCATGCATAAGATCTACCCCAGTTGTAAGTCCTACTAGAAGAGAAACAGTCATTTTCTACTCCTTTAAGGAGTGCAGATTAAACTTGTAAACAAATACAGTCCCTCTCAAACAAGGAAACTTAAGAAAACATTGAAAATTAGCATTGAAAACTGCCATTGCTATTTTTGGTAGAGCAGTCATATTTTGTGAAATGATCACAAAATGAAGGCCATTTCTGTACAGAACAGGACAGCCAAATCTGTGCTTGCTTCTGAGCATGTTCCAGAGTGGCTGTATACAAAGTTGTTCTGGCATAGCAGGTATGCAGCTGCTCTAGGAAAATGTTGCTCCCAAGCTAATGATTACTGCTAGGAAGTGACTACAAATTGTAATTGGGTTGAGCTAAAAGTGTACTGTAGTCATTTACCATAGCTCAGCTGAGGAGCAGCAACTCACTGAGTTCTGGTAATGCAGAAACTTTCAGTATTTATTGAGCAGTGACTCCCTCAGATTGTGGCTTCTAAAAACACTGTCCCCTGTCTCAACTTTTAAATTTCATACCAAAAATAGCAACTCCATTTACTGCTGATTATTCATACACTTATTTACTGTTACTTTAGACTTACATGTCCTATTTTTGCTATTATAAATAGAATGTATCACCCAAGTTTTACAAAACGAAGGCTTACCAATGCTCACCAAGTAGAAAGAAAACAGAACACTTAACACTTTTTAACCTCTAATGCAGTCTTCCTTGTAATTGTCTGTAAAGCTCTCTGCAAGCTGTCATTCACATCATTTTGCCTGAAGAAGTTAACAGATTCTTGGTATAGACTTAATTAACCTTATTTGTCTAGTACTTTGGCATCTGTTGTCCTGTGTATTGCTCACAAACTATTCCAAGACCAATATGTTGTTTGCCTTTGACATTTCAATACTCCAATGACTTGTCATTCCAATACACTCACTGGAGTGAACAAGTTATTCTACCTGGTTTATCCACCTCTCTCTTCCAGAACTGTCTTCAAACAGATCAATGAAAATGAATTAAAATTACATGTAATTTAGTATCATATTGCTCTCAATTATTATATTAAGCTGTCTATCAACTGACCTGATTTGAAGCACTAAAAGATTCAAGTGGCTGCTTGGAGTGTCCCCAGATTTAGGCAATCAGGAAGGAGGTTTTAATATTTTTTGAAAACAGTTGTGCTATTTTTGTTAAAATAGCAAAAAGAAAGAAAGCAAACGGGCAAGCAGATATCACAAAGAATGCCTTGTCCTTCACTAATTTGTAACAAAAGGTTCATTTTCCCAAATTAAGTCTTCAACCCAATTTTAAAAGAAGTTGATCTAAATGTGATGAAATAATAATTTTTATGGCTCCTCCACTGTTTGGCTGTAACATTTACTGTTAGCATTCTGCCATCACAGGCCTTGACACTGGGCATTTGCAGACATGATGCAATGTTTTATATGAGGGCCCTATCTGGGCTAACAAGCCTGTTTATCATCAGGGTTAACGAGCCCAGGCAGAATACTGAACTAGGCTAGACTGCTAGACAGCTTGAGCATTTGAGTGCCAGCTGTTTTGGGTATGTCTGCAAGATTACATTGTGCCACGTGGAGATACAAACTGCTTCTCTCCTTTGAAATTGCAACCTATCACTTCAGGAATCAGATGTGTTAATCACATTACAGGGTTCATATTAAAATGAACTCTGTAATTCCCTCACCTCTATTCTATCTTTTCAGGAATGCAGTTCAGCAGTTTCTGAGGTAATGACAGAGAGTATTACTCAATATTACTCAACGAAATGCATTCAGTCCAGGTGGAGAGACAGTGAGTGTCTCTTGAAATATATTTATTTAGAAAAAATAAAACAAAAAATGCAAATTTGACTTTGCAATGAGCATGTTTGCTATGCAGAAATCATAAAAATAAATAAATTACTTTTTACTTATTTATCTTTGCCCTGGTTTGAGTGAGAAGAGGCTGCCCTGACCATAAACTGCGACACTCTTTAAGTCTTGTGTTTAAGTATTTTCAAGCATCTTCTGCAAGCACTATGAAGAAAATTACCTACCCCAGAAACTGGAATTCATGGTATTTCATGATATCAGTTGCACAACTTATATGAGTTTAATGACAAAAAACAGTGCAGAACAGAGTGAAATGAAAATAAGACCCAATATGTATTTGGCCCTCTCTTTTGAGACATATTTAAAATGCATGGAATACTTTACCCTTATTAATCAGTCATTTTTATTATTTTTGTTTTATTTTTGCATATATTAACTGTGTTAAAAAGTTTTTTATTTTTCACTTGATATTTCCCCCCCAAAGCAGACATTCACATTGAATAAGTGACTGGGAATATTGGCACATGTCAATAGTCTTTAATCCAGCAAATGTTCAAGCAAAGGGGAACTGTAACAACAAAAGTTACTTAAGTTACCTCAATTTTTTGAGAAGGGAACTGGAACATAAATATAAATGCTTTATTGCATTCTTATATGCTCTTTTGAAAGCAGAGGTAAGCTCACTCTGTCTGTGTTTTCAGATATTTGGAAATTGGGTAGTGATGTAAACATGCTACACAAACTGAACTAATGTGGCTCTATTTCATGTTCACTAGAAAGAGAAAGTTGAGCCATAAAACAATGGATTGACTGGGATGAAGGGGTAAATTCTGATTTCAAACAATAACAGGTCCTTTGTTGTTGCTGATGCCATCTCTATTCTGTGCTTTGATTTTCTATTCTATGCTTTGATTTTCTTCTGCTGCATTACAGAATGAATGAACAACTGAACAATAACTTAGACATCTCTTTCAATGTGTTGTGTAGAGCTGCTAATGCTTTCTGAAATACGTAATTCACGAGAGCTTTGGTGTTCAGACACTAATGTTGAAGGTAGGCAAACAGTTCCATAATTTTTTTTTTTAAAATTTATATTTAAAAGGATTTTTAAGCATTCAGTGAGCTGAAGTTTAATTTATTTTCCACGGATGTAATTCAATTTTTTAGAGTCGCATGTTGTAAGGTCACACAGAGGTGAATCTGCCTGTAATGGCACTTAGCATAATATAGCATTTTAGTTCTATTTTTTCTCCAAGGCATCTGTAGACCTTTTGATCTTTCTTCCAATTCAGTGTATTGTCCTCCTACTAACTGACCTAGTTGAAGCATCACTTTCACAAGCATGAAAACAGACAACACTTGAGTATTTACCTCAGATTGTCTTTCAGTGCTGGTACTATCCCTCTTCCAAATTGTTATATGTTTACTAGATTCTTTTAAAATGATGAATAACTGTATAAAACCTGAGTCTTAATTCACACCCATATATGCATACCAAGAAAAAGAAATATTTTAAGAGAAAACTTTGCAAACTCCATGTTTGTTTATATTCTGATCAAAACATTTGTTTTGGCTAAAACTGGAAACCTTACTAGGAGACTTAGCATTAACAGTTACAGTAAATTCAGCAGAACATAGCCACTTACCTGTTCAAAAGTATTCTTTTGAAATTCTTCAAATCCAAAAATATCTAGTACTCCAATTTCAAATACATGTTCACTGGGAAAAAAAAAAAAAAAGATATTACAGACAATAAGAATTCAAGCCAAGTGAATATTATATCTGGTTTTTTTCTGACAAAAATGTTTCTGTTCTATGACAAAGGCAGGTTTTATTTTAAAAACATGGTATAACACACAAAAACAGACCATGTGTACAACAGAATCAAAATTCTACTCACCATCCCAGTATATATAAATAAAAAAGCAAGTTCAAGATTGATTTAGCAGCCACTTTAAAAACTAAATTTTTAAGAGAAGGAAAAAAAATCTTAGCTTCTTTCAAGTCCAGTTTCTAAAGGTATAGATATCTATCTGCTCAGGTGAGGGACAGCCATTTAGGTAAGTTTCAGTATTGCTTGGCTGCAATCAGTTACCCCTTCCACTTTATATTTCTTTGATAGCCAGAATTGCTCCTACTAAACATAATTTAAGGGAAACCTATTAAGCCAAAGTCCTTTCTGTACCAGCATCAAGTGGAAGCTGTGAGCTCAGGTTGCACAAGAGGTTACATCTCTCAGGGGATCAGACTTTGGGCATGAAGACAACAAATGTTTCTTCTCTGTATATATGACAGAATACTTGTTGGCATTACATTTAATTTATCATGTGCCACTGCCTGCATTCAGGGAATGATTTTCTTTTGGCCCAGTGGAAGGATTAGGGCAGAGCAATAACCTAGGATTTGGAAAGGAGAAATGTGAAAGGGACAGAGGTGTTATTATTGGGTACTAAGTCATTGCAAACCTGGTCTGGAGAAGAAACTAAATTCACTATGGGGAGCAAAATTAATATTTTGGGATTCCTGTTGCCTGCTTTGGAAGGATCTGAAAACTTTATATGAAAGGTTTATGATCACTGAGGCTGGGCTTTATTTTCTTCACAGTATCATATGACAGAGAACATAACAAATTGCAGTCAAAAATTTGTTGCCATTTGACTATGTGAATGCAATGGGACTTCCTCCAGAATTAAATGGAGGAATTAAATTAAATGATCTGCCAGCAGTATGAAAAATTTTTCACTATAGCCAATGGCTCTCTGAAACAGCAAATGAAAAATCATGCAGCTCTCTGAGAAAGAAGATGGACACTTTCTAAAGCAGATGAGTTTTCCTTTGTTTTTGGTAACACATTTGTAAATGTATGGGTTTATATACAGGCAAATAATATAGCAGCCTTCTGATTCTGATATCTGCTTTTTCTTCCACAGTTTTTGTCTGTGTTCCATGTTTCCTCTATATCTAAATCTAAATGGTGAGCATCCAGCCCTCAAAATAAATCCCCATATAACAAAGAAAAAAAAAAAAAGTCATTTAAAAGCTGAGTACTACAAAACAAGCCAGAGAAAACAATCCTTAGGGAAAAGTAGAACCTTCTTCAGAAATCATGCTCAAGAATTTTGCTTTAATTTCTAAGGCATACTAGTTCAATGCACTACTGATTGTCACAAGACTGACTATGTGCATAAATGTCATACGTAGAGAGTTGCATAATAAATCTAGTCTCGAATGACTTTGTTGGGCAGGAGAGGTTACTGTGAGGTCGATTAGCCTCCAAGGGAATTTCTACAACATAAAGATATATCACCACCACCATCTCTAGCAATAAGAGCAATTTAAATTGTGCTTTAAAATGTAAGCCTCATTCTCAAGTGTTCCTGATTAGAGATGGGTGTACATTCATTGTCACAATGTGTTTTCAACAAAACCAGTCAATTTCTAGAAAGAAGAATTAGACATTTTAAAAACAATCTGCCTCAAACTAATATTGAAAAGAATGTTGTTTTAACCTGTTTTGGAAAAAATAAGTAGTCTGAAATATCAGAATACTTAATAATCCTTCACTCTTTTTTTTTTTTTTTGGCATATATCTATAGCTTTCCTTATAAGAAAGCAAAATATTAACTGCTATGTAATAGTGTACAACAGCTGAAATACTGCATTATATTTCACAGTTAAGAGCTACTTAACAAGGATGAAACAGCTTTTCCTTTCTCTGATTCAATGAGTAGATTTGAGTCTTCATTGCTTACATCCCAATTGAGTGCCATGACTGTTATTTTGTCAAATTAGTCTCTCTTACTTTCTCTGAAGGAACAGAGAAACACTTGCATAAGGAAAAGAACAAAACAAACTGTATTAATTAATTACTACAAAAAAGGCAAATCAGGAACCTGACCATAGGTAAAAGCCTTTTCAGCCAGAACATTGCCAACCTCAGATAAGATTCCTTATCAAAACTGTGATATTTCCAAGAAATATCCTAACAAACTCCACTTGATAATCTTGGTCTTATATTATTAGAAGATGCACATACTACATGAAAAGAGATGGAGGTTTTACATAACTAATATTTTGCCTACAGGGCAAATAAACCAGAACAAGGCTCTGTATCCTCTACAATAGTTACTATATTGTGGCATTTATGTGCAAAATCTCATCAACCATGATAGAGAATTTCTGTATTAAATTATTGCTCAGATTTTGAAAATTAAATAGCAATACACAGAACAACATCAAAATTAAAAGTGTTATTCTGTATGTATCCACAAATTAATTGATTTTTATTTTCTTTCTTCTTGTCTTCCTCTGTTCTGTAAAACTTCTCTAGTCAGACAGAGGGTCCATATAGGTTTTTCTTGGGCAGCTGTCAATCATATTAATTCCAGCAAAATTACTTTCCTTAAATTGCTCATAGCAGAGATTCCCGAGGCAAAATAAAGCATGAATGATCCCATGTTTACAAATGAAAGGGCATGCCACTAGTGTCTAAAAGAACAAATATTAGTAAAAGAACACTTACTGCTCTCAAAACTCCCCTTATTTTACTTTCTTCTTTTATGTTTACTAAACATCACTGACACTTTTACTCAATTATGTTTCAGATATTCAACATTTACTATGTATAAACAAAACAACTATAGTTTTAGGGGGGGACTGAGACTTTGATTTCATGTTTGAAAGCATTTCCTAGCACAAATATTATAAAAAACAGTAATCTGCCAATAGTTAAAAGAACATTTTGTCTCTTTGACCATAGTCAAAACCAGGCATGGACGTTAACCATAACTCATTTGATTTTTGTGATTTACAAAACAGCATTTCAACTGATATTTTTACAGTGTCTCCAGTTTTGCCTGTTTCCTCAGGATGACACATCTGTAAATATGTCTTTATAGTAGATACAGCTTTTGATCTTGTACATTTAACAACTGCATTATAGAGAAACTACATAAAAACTCTTGGCAACTCCTGAAAGCAAAACACATACAGAAGACATCTGTCTGATGTTCTATTCCCCCAGCAGACATCTTGCCATTCCTCAAGAGATGCTGCTCTTGATCCATTTGCCATTCCTGGCAAGATGAACAGAATTCCCTTTACAATACTTCTGGCCCATTGTTTTATACAAACATACAGGATGTTTATTTATTCCATTTTCTTTCATCCCATGTTTTCAGCTCTGAAGTCCAAAGGGTTCATTCTCATTGTCATTTTTTGTAATCTGCCTACCTAATGAGTGAGGCAAATCTGTTGAGATAAAGATGATCTTTTGCACCTTTTCACTTGCCCCAGATATAATGCTTCTTGCACTTCCTCCAGTTTCTGCCAATAACCAGGAAGGAAGCCAGTAGGATTATGTCTGATCTGGATGAACTAGAAGTGATACTGGTTAACGAGGAAAAAATTCTAGGATTAGATGAAGTATATAACCTAGTCTTCAAATGAGGACCCTCTGAATCCTAATTAAGACTCCCTCAGTTCTCCCAGGAGAACAAATTACACCTGTTATAAATACAGTACTTGAAGGGAACAGGTTGAATACTCCCAGTTGGATATGTTCTTCATCTCAAACAATTACTAAAACACACTAGTTTCTGAGACTTTTAAGAGATTTTTCTGAGATACTTTTTTTTTTTAAGATTCTGTGATTTTTGCTGAGACTTGGTGTCATTGCCACGTCTCTCAGTCATCTTGCTCAACAACTATAATTTTTCTTTTAATATTACCTTGCCCAGGTGTGAGTGGTATTGCAGAAAGAAACACTAGCTTCCATATCTGACAGACATTTCATTCAGCAGCTTGACAGGTATGGCAGGTAGGGAGATAGATTCAAGATCTATAGCCCTTTTATTTACCACAAAGTCTTCCCCAGTTCTTTAAAGCAAAATTTGTGTTATGATTTTTAAAATGGCATTGCATTTCTTAATGAAACACTGGAAATGATCCAGACTGAAGCAGATCTCAAAATATGATATTATGCACTATATTGTATTAGATGCTTTGTATTGCTTGTCTGTTTTAAAGATTTCTCTACCTCTGTATATGGAGACAATTCTCATTATGCTGTGGATTCATGTTCTAAACAGAACTCTCCATCCTTCCTACACTCCCAGAACCCTTCTACTGGGTTCAGTAATAAAGAAATGTTTTAGTTTATGCTCTCATTTTTTATTAAGATGGGAAAATTTCTTTTTCAGAATATCTCATTCTATAAATCAGATGATGTATGTTAAGGAGTTTGTAAATGAGACTCCCTACTCTTTTGCCCAAATAAATGTTGCCATCTCTGGCCAGATTTGAACTTTACTGGGAGTAAGATTGCAAAATTAAAACACAGAAATAATTTAGAAATTACCTATTTAGAAATAATCTGTATGCTGTATTTGAAACAGAAATCTCCTGTACCTGACCTGGTGATACTAGTTTTCTTTGATTGACTGTAATACAGTAGGCATATTGGCATTAGCCCCATCTACAGGCCACATAAGAGAGAAACTTGTAGAACTATCTGGTAAAACATCATCTACTTACTAGCAGGCATGGAAAGCAGTATCACAAATTTCTCAAGCATATATAAGTAATTAGCCTGTTTTCCATCAGAAAAGAAACCCAGTATTTCTCAAAAGTTCATTCTTAAATCCCCATAAATGTAATGTCCTTCTGAAAAATAAGTCAGAAATTCTTAAAACAGCATCTTAAGACATTTTATTATTACTATTTGGATGGGTAGATCCAAATGTGTCAATCAATAACCTTGAAATGTTACATCAAATGCTCTACAAAACTGAAAATCATCATATTT
Organism: Ceyx melanurus; assembly: GCA_024611195.1. Lineage (NCBI taxonomy): Eukaryota > Metazoa > Chordata > Aves > Coraciiformes > Alcedinidae > Ceyx > Ceyx melanurus. Next base: position 16,926 of record JANHGL010004281.1, on the reverse strand, counting down.
ATTTGAATAGAAGTAGAGCAGTAGTTTGAAGAGTTAAGAGTGTTAGGAAGAAGTTCACCTAGTTGATTTCTATAATAACAAAATCAGCAGAATATGGCATCATTCTATATGAGGGAATATAAATATTAATAATTACACAAATTTATTTTAAGCACCTGTGAGAAATTTTAATAGCTTCCCGTTAATCCCATCCTAGAGGCCAATTATAGAAAAACAGTTTTTCTCCAGTGAATTTCTTTGAAACAATATCAAGATGAATAAAGTAATAAACCTCAAAGTACCTTGCAACCAGTCCAAACTAGTATCCATGGATATAATTTAGTTCTAAATAGACAAAAGCATAAGTAATTTTTTTTATTAAGGGGAACACCATTTCTGAAGATGTATTCTCTCACTTAACAATGTCATTAAAACTCTTGCTTTGTATTTATTGGATACTATTGCAAATTAATGAATTTGCTGGGTTCTGGTAATGCTTTTTCCTCTATACTTCATACCTCTAGAGCTTAGTCCTTGCAGCTTTTCACAGAATCATCTCCTTTCTCTTACAGCTAATGGCAATCATAATTTTTATTTTGCCTGAAACCAGGCACAAGCTATTTCATGGAAAATATAAATCAATATTAACAACCAAAGTCGAGTAGCTTTACCATAAAAGTTAAACCTACGTAACTAGTTTCCTCAAAAATGCCAAGATCAAATGTTTCTCTTAGAGCTACTAAGCCGATAAATCTAACTTTATTGCTTCATAAATTCTCACTGAAGTGGAAGTACAGTTAAGCTACCTCACAGCAAAACAAAGAGAACTGAGTTAAAAACCTTATTCCAGGTTTGTAATGAAGGCTTCATTCCACTTGGTAAGTAGTAACTGCCTAAGTTTCTGATTGGGGAATGAAGTATGGCCTGAAATGTATCAGCCTTATTTAGTCACATTAGTTAATGTCTTTGGTGGATCTTTAAGCAGAGTTTATTAAAACTTCATCAAACTGGAGGCATAATGCTGCTAATTGGTAAAATTGCTCAGAAGTATATGAAGTAAATCTGAACCACAAATCACAGATTCATGAAGTAGCTTGCATTAATCCAACTCACATCTTGATCTATGCTTTGAAATCTCTGCTAAGCCTTGATTTACTGCTACTGCTTATGCAATACTGCTGGACAAAAAAAAAAATCTGTGGGTGGGGAAGGTATTTTCTTAATCTTAAAATGGATAACTCAGTTGAGGTTGAAATATCAATAAAGGACAGACAACATTTTCACTTAAAATAAGCTATTTAGCTTCAAGTTTGAAAAGGGACTGCAGCTGAATTTGACTTGCTAAAATTTAATGTCTTGTCAGCACTGCTGGTTAGCTTTCTTTAGGCAGACTAAATAAAGATCTCCCCTTTATCAAGCATAGATATAATATAAAACTACTGCAAAGTCTTCATTCCTGGTATCAAACAGTCCTCCCATTGTAGCTAGGACCTACAACATCACTTAGGCTTTAAGTTACTACGTAGGTAGAAATGGTATCATGAAGAAGTATTTCCACAAGGTAAAGGTCACCTCAGGCACACGATTGCACTAACAGGAGATTACAAGGTAAACAATATGAAACAGCTTTGGCTTTTGTTATTTGAAGATCCTATGATACCTAGAAATTATAGGTTTATATACCAAACCTTGTTCTGTAAAAGATGTGAGATACCAAATTTCAAAACTACAAAATTACATATTGAAAAATTATTTCAAATACCTTTAATAGGTTTTTTAATATACTGATTCTAGATTTCTTTCTCAACAATCACTACAAATGATCTCACTGTAATTATGAGTAGCTGAGCTGGATTGTTGTCTGCCATAAACACGCACTGAGCTAAGCCAATGTTCCATAAGTTCCAGAAATGAATGGGGAAGAACTGAATCTGACTACATGCCACTGTCTTTCCTTATTGCAAACACCATATTTAAATTAAGACATGGACTGGAAAGTTGCTGTAGTTTGGTTGTCCAGGTGCCTCCAATTGTAAGGGGCTGTACAATCAGAAACAGACAAGCAAAACCATTTTGTGTTACTGCTAAACCTTCTCTTTGCTTCCAGTGGGAAGCTGGGCACTGGTGTATATATAACAATGGAAAGCTTTTATGCACAGAAAGCTCTGAGTAACTCAGGCATGGCAGCCTTTTCTGTTTGCTACACCTATAGAAGCAAAATGTGATTTATAAATAATTGGTCTAAAACTGGGTAGGAATAAAAATAAGATTGTGAATTCTTCAAACTTCAAACTCTAATATCTGTCCTAGGAAACGAATGCAAATATGATATAAGGAAAAAATACTTATTCTGTTTTAGAAGTTCTACATCTCTCAATTCTGGGATTTCAATTTACCAATAATGCCAAGACTTCTTGTAGTTGGTGTTCTTGAGAAAGCTCTTCAGAGCATGTGAGATGTTGAACCTTGGTTAAATCACATGCATATAATAATCTAATTAAGTCTACTGTCTTTGAACAAAATTCTGGACAAAAAAAAATAAATCTGGTTTTATTACTCTGTACTAAGGTTTTTGGGAGAAAGAACAAGTATATTATATACTTAAAAACCACCAAGCTTTTTGTTTATTGAAAGACTTAGCTCATTCTGTGTTGCGAACTCTTACAAGGCTACTAAATCTAACCACCAGTCTAGATTACTGAATAAAATATCATGTACTCCTACACAAGAAAACACATAAACCAGTGCATTACAGAGGAAACGACTTGAAGGAATGGCCAGTAATTTAAGGATCCAAGCATAACTGTCATGCTATCATAAAAAGCTTGAAATTATGAAATTATTTTATAGATATAGATTTGAATACATAATGACACACCTAATAGTTTGTAACAGCACCCCTACCTGCCAGTTTCATCTTGATTTTGAAGGTAGCAGTTGATTGTGTTGACTAAGAAGCTAAATAAACGACCATACAGAGATTTTGCCAACAGATTCCGGTAAAACTCTGCAATCTCTATAGTGTGCCTCCGAACAATCATGTCTCCTGAGAGAGAAAACAGAAAAGAGAGATGAAAGCATGTTAGAAAGCTTGCCTTAAGCAACTTTAGTTACAGTAAATTTAGTTACAGTTGCTCCTCCTTTGCCAAACATATGCATGTGTTTTTTGTTTTGTTTTGTTTTCCTGAAGCCTCCAGTGAAAGATGAGAAGATTGTCAATATTGACCTAGTGGAAGGTGTCCCTGCCCATGGCACAGGGGGTGGAACTGGATGATCTTCAAGGTCCCTTCCAGATCAGACCATTCTATGAGTACCACATAGAACTATCATTTTACTGGAAAGGACTATTTCAAAACCTTTTTCTTCCTTTCTTCCAGGACACTCCTGTTGACTTTAGTTCTTAGTATTAATATCTAATCTGTTATCTTGACAGACTTTTGTACGATTAATCAAGTTATGAGTCCATCAGTGTCAGACTGTGAAACTGCTTTATTCCATATTAACTACTTATTCAGTGACCCTGTCTGACTTAACTGCGCCACAGATAATCCTACATATTGCTCAGAGAGAAAATGTACAAGACTGTACATGAAGTAAGAAACAAATTTTTGTTTGCTTTTTAAATTCTCAAATCAGAAAGATCAAAATGCCTCTAGGTCTGTTCTGTGTGAATGTAAGCTTGGAAGAGATTACCTTTAAAATACTGAACATCAGTTGTTAAGGCTGAAGCAAATTCATCTGGTGAAACCTGCAGCATCCCTGCCACTGAAATGAAAAGAGAATTTAACGAAAGTCTAATTTTTGTTCTACAGCATATTTTATTTTTCTCTAACAGATTTTCTTATGTAAATGTGATTTTTGAATAGTGAAAGAACCCACACATTAAGAAAAAGAGTGCTGTCATAGGAGTAATCAAAATTAATGAACACATAAAATCGGATTACAATAATCAGCACTCTGTGAAGTTTGAACTTATCTGTATATTACATTACAGCTTTCTTTCTCCTTTAAAGATTACTCAGGACTTTCCCCAGGGCTTGGCAGACTTTCCTGGGTTTGGCAGACTTTCTCTCCTATTAAAGTTAAGGTATGCTACTTATTGACATTCTGTATCCATAAGCCACTTTGAGGAGATTTGTTAGTGACCAAGAGGGCAAACTTCAAAGCGTGGAAACAAGAGACCCTTTTAAGACATAGATTTTGAATGTAAGGAATTCAATTCAATGCAAATTGTTCAGATGTTGACAAGCAGCACAAGAACATTTTAAAATAGTGCACAAAGTGCACTGTACAATTTATGTTGGCAAATGAGAGCATGAAATATGACATTGAATTAGATCATTTGCAACGCTAGCATTGTATTTCATTCCATTAAAATCTGTAGTTTGTTAAACAAGCCAATTGGATACTGTCTTCCTGCAGTAACTCTTGAATTTTCAAAAGTCTTTTTTTTTTTTGTCCCCTTGGAGTTGTGTTTCCATCTGCCAGTGGCTCAGTGCAACTGTCCTGCTGTGGGACCAAGCAGGTGATGTTCCAAGGTCACGTCCTACTGACCTTGTTCCAGTAGCTGCAGGTCTGACACAAATGCTGTCTCAGCGTCTGTCAGAGCTGTAAAGCGAATGTCTCCAAGATGCAGAATTGCTGAGAGAATTACAAACAGGTTCTCCACCTCCTGCACATATTTTATGTAGAATTAAACATAAAGAAGAGATCTGTTGGGCACACCAGTGAAAGGCAATGCTTTATAAAAATACAAATTCTATTTTTTTTTTCTATCATTTGCATTTGCTAAGTTAAAAAGTATTCATGTGTGAACTATTAACAGGAAATTTGGAGTTAGGAATCAAACTGAAACAAGACATAAGAAACCAATAAAAATATATCCTTTAAAAATTTATTTAAATAACTAAGATTTGCAGAATGTGATGAAAAACACTGAACTATCTTTAATGGATGCATTATTTCTGCAAGAAATAAACATAACTTCTCCACAGAGAATTTCCATTAAGACAATTTCTGTTTCTGGGGACAGCAAGGTTTGTTTTTTTCCTCAGCCAACTGCATTCACAAAGAAAGTGTCTAGCTCTAAATTCTAACAGGTTCCTGTTAGTAAAAGCTGTAGTTAAGGTCTAAAAGAAACAAAAGCCACTTTCCTTACCCACACACATTCCCCTGTGATTGCAAGCTATGTTCTGATGCCTCTAAGGCTGTGAAGCAGTCTGTAGAGTTAGATTTTTCTTGGCCTCATACTTACCACAGGAAGGAGAGAACTGATGTCTTATTTATTTTTTTAAATGTTTTTAAATGCAACCGAAAATTGATCCATGAACTATGAACCAAAACTGCTGAGATATAGAAAGCATTGCACGGTGGCTGAAGTCTTTTTAAGGCCAGTTATGTAACAATGGTGCTCCTTTAAATTATAAACCAGGAAACTTGAATAGAATTACTGTAGAATCACATGGCATTATGCACAGAAAAGTTTACTGATAATCCATTAACTATTTTTGAAAAATATTTTGATCCTGATTCTACTAAAATAGTAGATGTGAAATGAGAAGTCTCATGTACTGAATTTGCAGAATAAGATTAAAAAACACACTACAAACAAAATATTTAGCCAATACATCCCCTTTATTCTCAGGTGACTGCAATTCATTCAGAATGCACTGAAACCACTGGATGACTTTTCAGCAGCTTTGAAAAGCAATAGGTGAAAAAGAAAAAGCTTTTCTTTGTGTTCCTTTCTTTAATAAATATGTCTGTCATCAGAGGAAATGAAGAAACAGCTTATAGTCTTTCTTGGACAGAGATTACAGCACCTTCAGTGATGTTTAAACAAGTTTGATTCTCTACATTTTAACACAAGAACTTCCATCTCTTGCTATATGAGATAGATGTAAATCAGTCAAGAGTGTATTTTTCTGTTACACAGTAACAAAGCTGAAGATTAAAAAAAGCAATATATACAGACAAAGTCTGAATAAGATAGCTCTTCTAATAGAAGAACTGTCATGTTAATATGCATTCAGACTAGGGTGCTACAACCTGCTTCTTGGGAAGGCCTGTTAGGATAGATGGAATGGCACACTGGTGCACTGTACTTCTTGCTTGCTTGTTAAGCTTGTTCAGAACTGGTTTAAGGATGACTGTACAGCACTGAATTGCAGCAGGCTGGAATAGCTGTTTATTCTGCTATTTTTGGTAGAGCCTTGGGTTTAGTTAATGTTCCAGATTCTCAGACATTTTCTCATTGTGCTCTAAGATGCATGTTCCCTCAACTTCAAAATAATTTTTCAATAAACATTAACATAATTTGCAAGATACCATCACAGACTGCTAAGGAATTTTTATGTAGTTCGTCTTAAAAAAGATAATATATTTATTCATTAAACACGCCTAGATGGTCACGAAATACTACAGACCTTTCTATGTCCATCAGGAGTAATGGGTACAAAGCTTAGGAGAGAAGTTTTATTTACATATTCCTCTCTAACCTCCATCACAGGAGATCATACAGCAGTATTCTGGAGGTCCAGAATACTAACCTCCTAAATAACAGCGCTAACATTCCCTGGATATAGAGGAGCCTTAAAGATGGTTCCTGAGAGTTAATTTACCCTCAAGAACTCTAACCAAAGTGAAACCAAAGTGCTGGCTTCAAAACAATAATGTATGTAAAGTGTTTTCAGAGAGTTTTTGGAGTCTTCTAAGACTTGATTCATTATGCATTTGATTATTTATTTATGGGCTGAACCCCATGTTCAACAGAAGAAGAAAGATTAACCAACATGCTAAGAGATCCACCCATCTGTGAACACCAAGCTAATGTTCCAGAAGTTCCTTTAGCTACTGAAGATTTATCATCAGAAAACCTAATAAGGGTACACTCTGTCCCTTCATCCAGGTCATTGATTAACATATTGAATAAAACTGGATCCAGCGCTGACTCCTTGGGAGCACCACTAGCTACAAGCCTCCAGCTGGACTCAACTGATCACAACCCTCCGAGTTCTGTTCAGACAGTTCTCAATCCACCTCACTGTCATTTAAGCTCATTCCTGAGCTTACCTATGAGGATGTTATGGGAGACAGTGTCAAAAGCCTTGCTGAATCAAGGTAGGCAAATTCCACTGCTCTCCCCTCATCTACCCAACTAGTCATACCCTCACAGAAAGATATCACATTGGTCAAGAACAATTCCCCCATTGTGAATCCATGTTGACTACTCCTGGTAATTTTCTTTACCCCCACATGCTTAGAGATGACCTCCAGAATGAGTTCCATCATCTTTCCAGGGGTGGAGGTGAGGCTGACTGGCCTGTAATTTCCTGTGTCCTCCTTCTTGCCCTTTGAAGACTGAAGAGACATTGACTTTTCTCCAGTCTTCAAGCACCTCTCCTGTTCTCCACAATCTTTCAGAAATGATGGAGACTGCGATAGCAACATCATCAGCCAGCTCCCTCAGCACTGGTGTGTGATTGTCATCAAAGCCCAGGGATTTGTGAGTGTACAGTTTGCTTAAATGATCTCTAGCCCAAACCTCACTGACCAAGGGAGAATCTTTCTTCCTTCAGATTCTCTTTTTTAGCTCAAGGGCCTGGCATTCCTGAGGGCTGGTTTTAGCCATAAAGACTGAAGCAAGGGAGGCACTGAGTAACTTCACCTTCTCTGTATCCTCTGTTAACAGGGTACCCACCTCATTCAGCAGCAGGCCCACATTTTCCTCAGTCCTCCTTTTCCTACTGATGTACTTGAAGGAGCCCTTCTTGTTGCCCTTGACATTATCTGACAGATTTAATTCCAAAAGGGCCTTAGCATTCCTTGTTCCATCCCTACATACTCTGACAATATTCCTATATTCCTCCCATGTGGCCAGTCCCTTTTCCCACATGCTGTAAGTTTACTTCTTCCCTGATTTTTTCCAGAAGCTCCTTCTTCATCCATTCAGGTCTTTTGCCTCCTCTACATGATTTTTCACTCATATGAATGCACCAGTCTTCAGCTTGGAGGAAGTGGTGTTTGAATACCAACCAGCTCTCTTAGGTCCCCCTACCTTCTAGAGCCCTAGCCCATGGAGTTCTTCTAAGTAGGTCATGAAAAAAAAAACCACTCTTCTTTATCTTAAAAGGTGGCATATTCTACAAAAGAACATTTGCTACTACCTTAATTAGGGAATGTCAAGCAACTACATTATGTACCATCACCAGAGAAGTCTACCTCACACCTAAATAACAGCTTCAGTAGAATCACTATTTTTGCTGATAGTCCTAGATCCCTTTTTATTACAACTGTTGCCCATCTGTTATCTCTTATCTTGCACACTGCTACATTCACTTTTCCTTTGCTTTCTTCTTATGTTGCTAAATATCACAAAGGGGTAAACAAGTAATTACTTCCTTCTAAAACTAGCATTGCTTATGCATTTGTTTTGCACGTCCCAGCTACAGTGTTCTCAGTAGCATATGCATATGTAAGAAATACAGGGAAATTGTTAAATATTCTAGCATCCTGAAGGGAATTACAAAGCTTACATGTGTTCTTATACTCATCCCTCTATTTCTGCTGATTGCCATCACATCTCTGTCCTCCAGAAGCTCTTCTTGATTAGCTTTCCAAATTCTCTTCTTAATTAGTTTTATAGGTTTAAAGAGAAATGTCAGACCTATCTTCTTGTTGTTTTATTTTGGGGGGGTTAAATCAGCTCTTTCAAGTTACCCAGATCTAATTTTGTTTGACTAAATATGTATTTACTTCTTCTCAGGTGCTGCTAGCAAAGGCATTTGGAATGTGTGTTTCACAAAATTAAAAGGGACAGGGAGATAATCAGGAACACAAAAAAATTCCTGAGGTCTTTATGAGGTTTCTGTCATATGGGATTTGATTGTTTCTTTTTATCTATGTAATTTAATTGTTCAGAGTATTATACCTCAAAGCTGTTTTGTGAATCTTTAAGAATGAAAAAGATTTACATTGTTGGTGCTGTGTCTAATTAAAAGTGATTACAGTAATTTCCCTGGAGTGAACTAGTACTGTATATTGTTTCAGGGTCTTAACCAACAGAAAAAAAACACAGAAAGGCACTTCTTTTCTCCACAAAAGCTTATCCTTCAGAGTTCCTTATGGCCTGTTTTTAATTAAGCAATATCGTGATTTTAGGCACAAATAACATAAGCTTGTGTAACTTACCAGGCTATTGAATCCCACAGCACCTAGAGCTTGTTTTAGTATGGCTAATTTCTCCCTGTTTTGAGGGTTGGCTGTTAACATTGTCTCTTCCAGTACAGTCTGGCTTAGATACCTGCATAGAGGAGAAAGAGCATACATATTATTTACAGGGCGAGTGCACTATCAAACTTTTGAGGCTAAAAGCCAGCTTTGTGCTTCTAACCTGAGGTTTATTAGAGATTTTTTCTCAGCCTCTTGAGGGAACAGTACCAGTGACAGAATTCTTTGTATTTCTTAAGCTTTTGCTTAAGGCTACCTCCCACCAACTTTAGCCCTACATGTAAGCTACGACTTCAGATTTAATTCATACTACAGACAGTTTTGGCATTTTTGCACTACCAGAGATTCCCCTTCAGAAGGAAGATCTGAGGACATCATCTGATAACTCTGACTGCATTTAATTCCTCTCCTGTTGGCTAGGAATAGATTTGCTCTTATCTGCCTGATCCCATGGTGATCATTTGCTCCCTAAGCAGCTGTATGGGTGACAGGTACACTCAGCATCTCTTAGAACAAAGTAGTAACTAAGTACATAGAGTAGTAAGTGAACAGCCCTTAGGTATGCTTTTGCACACTGTGAAGTGAAAGGAGATTTTTACAAACCTTCCCCAAAGTAATGATTAGCAGAGAGAAAGAGAGACACCTAGTGCAGCAGCTAACTCGGGGGGAAAAAAAGAACCAACAGAAAGAGCAGTAACACAAAACAGAATAAACAAAAACTGTGGTATAACAGACAGTGGAAAAGAGAAGCAATCTAAGCTTTACAATGTATTTTAATTCTCTTGAAATATGTCTAAGGGCCAGATTTAAAAAATATTCAGGTATCTTCATACATCTGAAATCACTGAGAATGAGGTATCTGAATATCTTATGGGACCTGATTTTTACTTAGATCATGCTGAATGTAAAAATATGTTTTCTTTTATTATTATACTTAAATTATCATTTAAATACACATTAATCACACAATCTACAATTTTCAAGAATTTATATCAACAAAAGAATTCTCTTTATTAAATATTAAACACAAAAGAATTCTCCACACCTAAACCAAAGTAACATCTCCACAATACCAAGAATGGTGGACATTTTACACATGCTCCACCCTTCATCCCTTCAACACAACAGTAAACATTCCCCACAGTTATTCTGCTTTCTAATAAGGTTCTGTCCACTATCTGTTACATAAAGATGGGAAACAACACTGGTTTAATTTCTAACAATTCTCTGTTCACAATCCCATTCTAATTACACTATAGAGGAGATAGTTTAAAAATAGAACTCCTGTTACCACAGAAAGTCTGGCAATGCTCTAGTAAGGGTGGTAGTTCTTGTAAAGGTGACTTTATGTGAACGTGTAGCTTTTAGAAACATGTGGAAGAATGATTTAGTATTTTCACTTTTCTAACTGATATTGAGGCTTATCAGGTATATGCAATGAAATGCAGATAATATTTTTAGTGGATTGATACTGAATTTACCACAGGATGGGTGTGGATTGATACCAGATTTACCACATCCCTTGGAGTAACAATGTCGTAAGTTACACCAGCAGAGGAAGAATGATGGAGAAAAAAAGTGTGCTTGGATGCATAAGCACTTTTACACCCACAGGAGAACTCGGTCAGCAGGTATCACAAGTACAAACAAGCCTCACATCAGTGGCTAAAGCTGGTGAATTAACACAACCTTTGGGAATATATGTGAGCATTGCTGCCCATTTTCTTAAGTTTACTGAAAACATTAATTTTGTCCAAATCAGGTAGATAAAAATCATTGTACAGCTGTCCAATTATCTAAAGTAGATGATACAAAAAGTACGTCAACTTTTGTTTGGTTTTGATTGTTTGTTGGTTTTCTTGGTTTTTTTTCTTTATTTTTTTAAACATTACATGTTTCTAAATGAGGATAGAATGAATTGAACTGGCATAGAATCTACTGGTACAAAGTTAATCCAGAAGAAAAATTACTGCTGCATGAGCTTATACCAGTTCAGCGTTATGCATCATGTGTTGGTGGCATTTTTGATCCATAATTAAGAGATTTACAGCAGCAGCTACTCTGCTGTCAAAATACCTATTGAATAGTTGGAGGAGTTGGAAGCTTATGGCCATTTCTGGAAAAAAAAAAGCATCTTCACTGATATTCTCTGTAACTAACTCTGTCTCTCTCTCTGCACTGAGCAGGGAGTACTCTTTCCTGTCCTGGGAAGGCAATATTGCACACTTCTGTTATTTAAGCAGCCCCATTTAACCAGCTATTTTTAGCATAGTTGAACTGCTAGTGGATATCACTGTGGCAAAAAGGTGTGTGAAGTCTACCAGAATGTATCAAAGCAGGTCATGACATAATAAAGTGACCCAGGATGCTCACTCCCTCGGAGGAAAGACCTGAGCTGTGATATGAACCAACACACGTCAGTTCTTGCCTTCAGTGCAAATGCAGCTTCTTGCTGATACAGCAGGGGGCAAACTGGGTACCTGCCAAACCAGGTGCCTGTGGCTCCAACAACCCATCCATAAACTGCAGCATCTGCTGGGGCATGCCTGTTGGAAGAGAATCTGACTTTCCCAGTATATATCTCCGGAAGATTTAATCAACAGATGTGCTGGTGCCCTTGGAAAGGGCTGCAGTTGGACATTTTCTGAGATTCACTTCAATTTAGAATTAGTTTCCTCAGTCAAAAAGCAATTAAATTCCTTTATAATGTGTCAAGAGGCCCACTCATTTTCCAAACTATTTAAGGACTAATAAAATATGAAAATTGCTTTGAAGATGTGCACATTCAACTGTTATATGTTTATAATATAAAGCATATGCATATTGAGGATGGATTAATTGTATAGAGTACTTGGAACTCCTGATGGTTATCATACAAATCCAAAGACAGTGAGTGTAGCAGAGCAGGGGTATAATATATACTAGCTGTACAAGGAATCACATTGTTCTAATTATTGTTAAATTCATTTTAACTGAGAGACATTCTTCCTTATTTCTAATCTAAATCAACTTCTTTCTAATTTAAAACCATTGCCCCTTGTTCTTTCACTATAAACTGTTGTAAACAGGCCCCCTCAAGTCTTTTTATAAATTCCCTTCAGGTACTGGAAGGGGGCTGTAAGGTCTCCCTGGAGCCTTCTCTTCTCCAGGCTGAACAATCCCAGTTCCCTCAGCCTATCTTGGAGAGCTGTTCCAGTCCCCTGATCATCTTTGTGGCCCTCCTCTGGACACACTCCATCAGGCCCATGTCATTCCTGTGCTGAAGGCTCCAGAGCTGGACACAGTACTCCAGGTGAGGTCTGACCAGAGCAGAGTATCGAGGGGTAGAATCCCCTCTCTCCATCTGCTGGCCACAGTTCTCCCGATGCAGCCCAGGATGGATTGGCCTTCTGGGCTGCCAGCACAACCTGGCTGCTCACATCCAGCTTCTCATCTATCAGCACCCCCAAGCCCTTTTCTGCGGGGCTGCTCTCTATCACCTCATCCCCCAGCCTGGATTGGTAGTGGGGATTGTTCTGGCCCAGGTGCAGGACCCTGCACTTGCTCTTGTTGAGCCTCATGAAGTTCACCTGGGCCCACCTTTCCAGTCTGTACAGATCCCTCTGGATGACACCCCGTCCCTCTGATGTACTGACAGCACCATTCAGCTTGGTGTCATATGCCAGTTTGCTGGTGGTGCCTCAATCCCCCTGTCTATATAATTGATAAAATATTAAACACAGGCCCCACATCATCATAATTTGTATAATTCAACTTACACCTGCAGTAAAGCTGACCATTTGGTACATGTATCTCAAATATAAACAAGAAATAGACAGAAACAAAAGTCAGCTTACCTGAACAATACTGAGTTTTTGTGACATAGGTATATTTCAAAATTTCTTATGTACCCCTACTGGTTAAAAACTTCCTTTAAAGTACTATTGTCTCCCTAGACGATTGAGCAAATAACAAGAATTTGAGACTAAAAAGAAAATATTTTACTATCAGTTTGCTGCTCTGCCAAAGCTCAGTGAAACAATATTTGATTTGGATTGAATTTAAGTTCATGTAGGTTCTTTTGAAATGTAACCCAATAGCATCTAGTGTCTAATGAAGTAATCTGCATCATTCAATGTAAACAAAACATATAATTTCATTTCCTTAACAAGAAGAGCAAACGAAATAAAAAGTTGGACTCACAACATTATTACATATGGTGAGTGAACTTTTTTACTCTGTCTTTCCTATTTACTGTTAGGTTTATATAAAGCCTGTGAAGAAAGAAAAGTAATCAAGTTCTAAATTTGATAATCAGGGGATTTGAGAAGTGAGTACCCATTTTCTGGTTACTGTCTCATAGTCAACGTGACTCCAGATCTGGAGCTTCCCCTCTTGGTGTGGCAGACAGTCCATTTCAAAGTGAGTTAAGAGCATTTATAGCATGAGGGAATATTGAACCTTCCTTTCACATCCCAGGTAAGTAAGTGCTGCAACTTCCCAGTTAGCTCATGCTGAAGCAGAAAAGCTTAGCAGAGTCCACCCAAGACGTTTCACCCTCCTTCAGTGGGAAGCTCAAGAACATCACAGGTTTTCAATTTTTTCTTGATGTTTTGAAGCAGAGTGAAAGCAAAACCAGAAAACAATCACCTTTTAACCTTGGATTTACTCCCCAATCTTGAAAAGCTGGTTCACACTCTGATCAGAATTCAATATCTCTATAAACCTCCTGGCTATAGTCATCAAAGACTGTGTTACCAGCATTTCAAAGGAGATCTGAACTGTCAATGTATGTCACATAGAGAAATTTTCTGATCTGTAATAATTAAAGGTTAACAAAAAAAAAAAAAAGATATTTTCCCCTAATCACTTCTTCAGACAACTACAGTCATAACATGCTTCCAAGCTATAGTTTGTAGTTGACAAAAGACAACTTTGGTGCACAGCACTGACCCACAGAAATCCCAAAGCTTTCCTGCAGGGCCCCTGTAGTAGCAGGTCTTCCTAAGGATTGTTAGGAACTTTGATATTTTATTGAGTAAATAAAGCATTACCAAAACACTACCCCAACACCTAACCATTTTTTTCTGTTTATTGTACAGAAAAATCTGGATCAATACAGTGGTTCAACTCATATCTAACAGTGAAGCTGTCTGAAAGAGGTTAGTAGGCTGTGTCCACTTCATCATAAATTCCCTTTTGTCAGGACAGCAAAAGTTGGGTCCCAATTAGAGGAGAAGAGGAAGCATGGTTTTGCCAGATTAACACTTCTTTTCAGAGGGTTTTCCTGAAGTAAATACATTCTGTCATGAATAATTAAGAGAATCCTTGGTGGGATTATATCATTAAGTGGTTCCAAGTCACTATAAAAATTTAGGATAAAGCCCCAGGATGAAAGAAAAGGGATATTTATTTTTTTTTTTTAGTTAGCATCTAGCTGCTTGTTACTTGACTTCTTTCTTGAAAGGATGAGTGCTGACACATATGCATTTTGCTGTAAAGCTTTCTGAGCTCTAACAGGCTTGATATAAGAGAAACAATACAGAATTCATTGTTTTGAAACTTCATTATAGCTGATAACTCAGTGCAATAAATGTTGCTTTCATCAATCACAGTTAACCTCGTCAGTAAAAATACCTCCAGTAATAGGCAAAATATTCATTTCCTAATTGCTTATATTCAGAACAATTTACCATTTGAGTTCTTAAAGTATTCTAGAGCTTCTGAGCTATGCTCACACTACAGAGGATATATATTTAATATAAAAGATACATATGCCAATATGAGAGGCATGAAGCACTTAGCATAGTAAAGCTTAAACTGGAGTATTCTGTGTGACTTTAGGCATCCCATTTTAGGGAAACCAGGATTAGCCACAGAAAATCCAGAGGAAAGCAATAGAACAACTTGTCAGTAAAGTGACTGAAGGCAAAAGAGTTCATTAAATGCAGCCTTGCATCTCTCTTGCAGAGAGCTTTGCACACACACACACACACACACACACACACACTACACAGAAGACATTGCTAAAGTGGGGTGAGATCAGTGGAGGGCTACCTAAGTGGTCAGGGCTGGAGACATGATGTGGGAGGCTTGTTTAGTGAGCAAGCCTTGTTCATCCCAAGGAGGGGAAGGCTCCAGAGACACAAACATCCTTGGAGGTTTTCAAGACCTGACTGGACAAAGTGCTGAAGAAGCTTATCTGATCTCACAGCTGGCCCTGCTTGGAGCAGGTGATGCAGTGCGGAACTCCTGAAGTCTCTGCCAAAATGAATTATCCTATGAGCCCATGGACCACAGTAAACTTGCTTCTCAGATACATTCAGGGTATTTCAAAACAGAAAACCTCATACAAAACCAGTAATTTTGGCCACGTAAGAGTGGGAGACCAAGAAAAGGGAGGTTTACAATTGTTGGGAACATTATCTTGAGCTTTGAGCAGTCTCCAAAGCTGAACACAGCTCTTGTTGCCATATTATAGAACAATTAAGTTTTATTTAGAAATTTGCATTAACATCTGAAGAGATGACAGTGTTTTAAAATCACAACAATCTTAAGCATCAGAATCTTACTGATGTTTTAGTTAAAATAGGAAGAGAATATTTGTGCACTGCAACTTTCTGCTTAGATCAGGAATCCTTTTCACTGGTTTATCTATTAGTTATATAGCACAGCATTATTATAAGGAGGAAAATGTCCTTTCATGTTGGAAGTAAATATTTGGACAGCAATTTCTAAAAAATCTTTCTTTTTGAAAATTTCAGAAAATTTACATTTTTTAAGATATTAACGTAAAATTTTAAGAAACACTGATATGAGCAATTTACTATAAGGACACCTCCGAACACTTGGATCATATTCTTTGAACTAGAAACAAAAAAAAATATCTTTTAACATTTAAAAATATATTTAAAACAGAAATAGTCTTATTGGTAAATCAGATTTCCCTCAATTGTATTAGAAAGAGCTGGGTTACGGGGCCATACTCCTGAAATGTATGAAGCTGGATAAAAAAAAAAGTGTCAGGATACATACTGTGACCAGCACTAACATCCCCAAGCTAATTCAACTTCACTTGATTTTGTACCTAGTCAATAAATAATTTGTACCTTCCACAAGGTCCTTATTTATTCATAAGTCTAGCAAGATAGCTGAAAAATAATCTCAGAGAGGATAAGATTTTTATTCTACTGGGCTTCCAGGTACAGTTGTATCCTAAATTATTTTACTCTTACTTTATTTAGATCTTAGTTCTTAAATTTTATGAAGTGGGGAAAAAAGAGCTGAAAGTCACTACAGAAAATCACCTTATTTCAAGTAACATCCTGAGGCAGAAAATCACAAGTTTAAACATTCAGGAAAGATATAATCATATCTCTGGTAAGAACTGGGAACATGAATGTGAACACAGCTAAAGTTGTCCTGGCATTAGCTAATAAATCAGTTAAGTTTTCTCTTTCTTTTGTTTAGCTGCTGCAATAGATTTTCAAAGAACCTATCTGTTTGCACAGTAGATCCTGTCTTGATACAAAGAGTTGGACCAGATCTCTGTTCTTTCAAACCAAGGACAACTGAAAATATTATTTTTCTCTGTTTATGTTCCTTCAATTGGTAAAAAAAAAAATAAAATTAAAAAATTACCTGAAGGGAAGTTGTAGAGAGGTGGGGGTCAACCTCTTCTCCCAAGTTAAAAATGACAGGATGAGGGGGAATGGCTTCAAGTTGTGCCAAGGGAAATTT